>JAOVVB010027967.1:0-15744 GCA_028570985.1 Heterobranchus longifilis
AAGCTTTGAACTTTCATGCTTTAGGTAAACCACAACATGGAATGGATCTAATACATGAACGAACCTTTCCTGAAAATCCAATAGCATCACCTTTTCGTATCACTATATCACAAATCACTGGGCAAATAGCAGTTGCTTCGAGTGAACTACCTGCTTTTAATGGATTTCTGGAGAATGTTGAAGCCTTACTGCAAATGTAACATCAACTATAGATATGTGTTATAGATAAGTCAATATGTTCCTATAAATATGACATTATGCGATTTGGATGTTGAGTGGACAAAATATTATGTATACATAAAAAATGCTTTGTGGAATACTGTAGTTTAACCTTCTATTTCACTTCCAAATTGAAACCATTCTTTTTCCCCTTAGCACTACTGTTCTTTCAGGATTTGGGTGCCATAATACACTTCACTGAAATATTTTCATAAGAAAATTAAGCAGAGAGATAAGGATACAATGCTACAGCACTTAATAGACACACAAGGGCTTTGTGTACAAGAGACAGGAGATGCACATGCTGCTGCAGGAAGGTGTTTTTTTTTATATATCTGGTTATACTCGATCCAGCCTTTTTGTACTTTGGAGAAAATAAGGAGGAACTGGCCAATCTTTTTTATTCTTTTTTTTTTTCAAGCATCTTCACACCATTAGAATGAAGGACTTCTTTCCAGTGCCAAGACATTTCATCAGTGATGAACATAACATTGATGACATTCAATTGACGGAATGTAAAGATGAGAAGAATTTCAAAAGTTTGGAACCCCAAAGATCCCCAGATCGATCTGTTGATCTATCTATATATCAATCTACCTACATTATGTCTGTTTCTCTCCGGTTCATGCAACATTAAAATGATGGTAAGGACACTTACAAATTGACATTTGGATGGCGAAAAAAATTAAACAAATGAAGGTGTTGGAAAGGCCAAGTAAAAGGCCAGACCTCATACCCACAGAGTTGCTGTGATGGAATCATAAGAGAGCTGTGCATATACTAATGTTCTCAAATATAAATCATTTAAAATAATATTGTAAAGAAAAGTTGGCTAAAATGTCTCCAAAGCAAACAAAGTAATAGTTGTAGAGATATGAAACTTTATTGGTAGGCAGTACTTCTTAAGCCATGTGGACCCAATTGCCCCAACAGTGGCACTATAGTCCATGGTTGTAAATTTTGGTCAATATCTCATTACAACTGAGTCTTACTGATGCTTGCATTCTTTCAAACAAGAGCAACAAAGCCATTTAGCTTTGCCTGCTTACATGTTTTACTAATTTGCATAATATGCAAAACATACTTTTGCAAATTTGTCCTAGGACCTTTGGCTTCCTCAAACACTTGGTGTCTACTCAGAACTACTCAGAAAAAGGTAAACCTCAATATTTTTCACTTTATAAACAATTTGTGGCATTTGTTACCAATGTGGCCAGCAATCAATAGTAATGAGGTTTTGAATTAAACTTGGTTGTATAAATTAACATGCAGTTGCAACTGACAATTACTTGCTTGCATTCGTGCAAAACATGAAGTCCATTGGAAGATGTTAAAGACATTTGCAAAGCTTGGTGTGGTGTGTATCTTTCAGGAACTGTAAGTCAAATAGAGGTGAATTTGAATGTGTTGCATCTATGTATTAATGTGCAAGAGGAGTTTTGATGATAACCTAATCGCTTAAAAAACAAGAAAAATCTGTCTGCCAGCCACCAGTCATGTCCCAACAAACATTTAACATCATTGCCATTGAGCTACTGTATATGATTTCTTCGAGGCTGCTTCTTTTGCTCAAACTATAAAAAAGACCTTTTGGACCATTAAGCTCTGCCTACTAATCTGCGTAAAATGCAAAAACATACTTGTATTTACTAGTCCTAAGATTATCTTGATATCAAATTTCTCAGAAGTGGGTGAATCTCAATAATTATCAAAAACCTGTTGATATTTCTACCTAATATGTCAATACACTTTGCACACACACAAAAAAACAAGCAAATCTATCAACTTCTACCAAAGAATATATGGGCAAAGTCTAACTGAAAGTGGACAGCTGCAAGCTAAAAAAAAAATAAATCCAATTTCACTGGGTCTGTGCCGACAATAACCTCAGATTCTTGTTCTCAGTTGACAGGAGTGTAATCCAATGTTGTGTTCTGCTGTTGTAGCCGATCTGCCTGAAGGGCAGCTTGAACCAGTCTGGTCATTCTTCTTTGACCTGCAGAACTCAAACTCTCAAACCAGCCCATCTGGCACCAACAGCTACACAACGATAAAGGTGAAAGAAATTGCATTTTCTTTCTTTTAATGTATGATGTGAACATTAACTACTCATGACATGGAAACAGCATTGCTTTCTTCATCTCATAGTATGGAGCCAAATAAACATGGCCAAGGGCTACAAAACCCAACCACCACAAAGACTCTCATGCTCATCATTCATGACACACAACCTGTGCACAATTATAGCCTCATAGTGTTTAAGTAGTCACTTCACACCAGCTCAAACAGTGGCAAATTTTGTACAGCACTGTTCTTGTCTATACCAAGTCTTTTATTCAGTCCTACAGTATTTATTGTTACAACTCTGCTTCTGGTTTTTCCAGGGATCTCTGTTTGTAGATTGTCTGACATCTAGATGTTTGTTGTCCTTGTCTTTGCCTCTTTTAGCATTTGTCTGCTCTTGGTATAAGTCAGAAACTTCACCTGCAACTGTCACAGTGTTTGCTACCTGACGCTAGATAACTATTTAAATGTAAGCAAATTTGTGACATTGACTATGTTAGCTGCTTTGTACAAAAGGTCAGATTTTGACCAAAAATGGATCACAAGGAGTGCGTTGTCCATGCCAGCTTGAGAGCACACTGTCAGTAACTCAAAAAGGGAACATACCAAATACTACTCTACTTTTCACTCAAGTTGTTGTAAAATAATTTCAATCAGTCTTTCTATCAAATGTTTGGATCCTACAGCACATGTTTTAATTTAAGTAATTTACATAACCCTATAAGATTTAATGGCATTACTTTGTCTTGTGGTCATGGGCAATGGTCCATTTAGCACTGGAGAATAGACACTGTGATTAATGCTTTTAATCAGCTCTTCATTCGACCTCAAAAATATTACTTAGGTAATTAGCCTGGTTGCATTTGTAAAGGTTAGTACATCATAATATCTCTTAATGAAGGCAGCAATTTTATTATTGGTTTTAGTAAGATATTGTTGTAGTCATGGCAAAACAGCTCATTTATTCATTTATTCATTCATTTATCCTAAGTCACCACTTTATAATTTTTTAATTCATGGTGAACCCTATCCCAGGATCAGTAGACTTGTGAGGCTGGAATACAACTTAGGTGGAAAACATGTTGTTTTATTAAAAATAATTTAGTAAATTCAAATTCAAATTTTTGTCGTCACATACACAATCATACACAGTACGATATGCAGTGAAATGCTTATACCACCGCCTGTGACCTTAAAAAATAAAAGCTTATAGATAAGAAATAAATATGAATAAAAAGAAATACAATAGAAAATTTATTTAACTAGGATAAAAAATAAAAAATATTCTGTACAAATAAGGACATTACACAATATAGCAAAATATAGAAAATATGGGGAAAAAATAGAAATTTTGTGTAAAATATAGAAATTTAGACATTTAGTGTAAATGAATGAAAGAAATGAAGTAAAAATGACTGGGGGGTTTGCAAATATGCATAAAAAGTGTCTTATTAAAGTGTCCTATTAAAGTGTCTTGTGCAATGATCCAGAAATGAAAATATAAATATGTAAGTTTAAGTGTGCATGAATGCGTCCATAAATGTACATGAATGTCCAGGATGAGTGCGGTAGCACGATAGATCAATAGCTGTTTCCCTTGCTAAAGCATCTCACTTGACAGTTATTCATAGTAATAAGAATCTTTAGGCTTACTTGTGTTTTTCATTTACCCATATGTTTTAGCGGTGTTCTTACTCTTTGGTTTCAGGATTGAATTAATGTGTATTTTTGAAGCAAATGTACACTTTATTATTTTTTTTATTATTTTTTTTATTTTATTCATTTGTTTGTTTATTTATTTATTTTTAGTTCATGAGTTACATAACAGAGTAGGCTGTGAAAAATGATTTTCAGTAGTAGTTTTACCTCTTTAACTTTAATTCTAGACAGTCTGGTGACTCAATTCTAGTGTATGGATAGAGTATAGGCATAATTTTTATTATTAACTGACAGAGGTTGTTCAAACTGCACACAGAGTGCTTGTGGGTCAAGTCCCTCTGCCAAACAGGCTTGCAGAACCATTTGTCACCCCATTCATGGATTGCACAAAACATATATTTTTATTGAATACATTTTAATAGCTAACAAATCAAATAATTGAATACAATTTATCTAAAATATAAATTAAAATAAAAAGCATGATGTCATCATAATGACACTCATAATAATGTCCATTATAACTGTAAGCTGTAAATCTGACCTAAAGCTTTAGTTTAGTTATTTTTGCTGGTATGTTAATGTAATTGTTATTAGGAAACAGCTTGTTTACATAAAAGAACTATAAGTGGAGATTCAGTGTATGTGCATTTAATACAGCTACTGTATGTAAGTGTGCACGCTCACAAGTTCTGCCAAGTATGGCCTTCAATTTGTCTGTCATTTTTGTGCAAAAACCTTTTCAGGCACAGTATTTTCACTTGTTTAAACTCTCTTTCTCTCTCTCTTTCGTATGTGCTCAAATTATATTTTGGCTCACTCCAATCATTTCTCAGCATCTCTCAGACGAAGAAGAAATGCTGGACAATGGGTAATTCTGATTTACTTTTTTCTTGCCAATCGGAACCAGTCAATCAGAATCGGCCTTGTTCCAGTCTCTGATTGGTCAGGCAGTGTAAGCTTTCCTGAGATCTTAATGGAAGTAGAGAGAGTTTGAATAAGCAGAAATTTGTGTACCTGCAAAAAAACAAACAAATATTTCTGTTCAAAAAAGAGGCACAGTACATGTAAAAAGTATATGACTGGACTTGTTGAGCAGCAGTGCTCCCTTGCAGGGCTGTAGGGATACAAACAAGAGTGTGTACTGCAGTGCCAGTTTTCTGTGTGTAATACTGTGTTGTGAGAAACCCTCCTGCATGTTTATTTCATAAGTCTACTTGATCGAAAATTGTGGGATTTATTGGTGTTGAAAGCTCATATTGCCCCTCCTTGACTACTCAACATAGTCTCCATCACAAGTGATGCATTTTTGTCATCTTTGATCCAAGCTCTTGAATCCTCTTTGAAAATCCCTTTTGTCACAGTCTATGGTTTCCCACTGCTCTACAGTTTGTTTACAGAGATGAAACCATTAATAAGAGGAAAAACCAGCACTGAAAACAAACCACACAGGGAGACCATCAACAGCCATTGGTACAGCCCTTGTATATAACATCACTGATGCTATTATCATTATTAGTAGTCGTAGCAGTAGTAGTATTAGTAGTAGTATGCCATGGTGTATTAAATTATAGTTCAAGTGTTCAGCTTCATTTGCCACTTAAAAAGCTAAACAAATTGGACCCATTATTTTGTTTTCTATTCTGTCTATGATCCTCTAATTATGATTAAGTATTTCACTTACTTTACATAATATTTTACCCTAAGGGCGCTGATGATCTTTCTCAGCATCCTAACTGTTTCACTACTTCAATCAATTTGTTCCAACACTGTACTCACTCCATCCCATGGATCCATCTCCACTCCCACACCACATTACTGCTATGTCATATAGTACTATGCCTCTTTGCTCTGCCCGGTAATATTTTTATGTGTGGAACAATTTAGAAAACTGACATAAGATTTATTTTAACTGTATTACTGAACTGTGAACTGATTGTATGTATATTAGTCCTGCTTCATTACGCAATCTCCCACTGCAATGGCTCATTTACAATTATTGTACTCTTAGAGCTCCCTCTAGTGGTAAACCCCAGGCCACAATATACCCCTCTCTTAAGAATCCGCCTATACAAATTATGACAGCAATGTACTCGGGGTATTGTAGGATAACATTTGTTAAATCTAATGGAAAATAATCCATAGCAAGAATGAATAAAAACACTACACATTATAAGACAGGAATAACATGTCAAATGGAAACATTTCAGATTGCAGACTATTTCAATACTGTTCATTGCGCTATACAGAACCTTAGTCTACACAGGTAATACAGGTAATCTGCTCATTCTAACAAACCAACTGTGGCAGCACACTCAACTCATGTTCTCTGATGTTAGCAGTAGTATATTTCTCTTAGCCTCCTTTCTTTTCTCACTATGCCCTGAAGACTTTTACAGCACCATATGTCAATTTGTACCTCACCACACAGTCTGAAAAAAAGATTGAAAAAAAAAAAAAATCAATTTGCAGCATGATGTCTGTCTGTAAAAACGAGTTCCCACATCATAGGCCATGTGCCTTTGGCACTTCAGCAGTCCACACAGATTGCTCTGATCAGGTCATTACTTGCTTGTGCAGTACAATATATGATTATACTAGATGTGTATGTGAACGTCAGTATACAGTAGCTAAGCATCTGACCATCATGTGCATAACTGCTCTGCCTTGGCTGTAGGATGACACACGAGTAGTTAGTGGGTTTTGGTTTGAACACAGTGTAAACTTGTCTTCTCACAGGTATGCTCTACATCTCCACGGCAACCACACACATGCCAGTGCCATGGGTTGCGGGGCAGGGCCTCCATGGATAGGACTTAATTGTCCAGCACAGTTTTTTATGGATGCTGTGATTTCCTGGGTGTTCTGATACTTTTCTATCGTGGCCAGCATTAACTTTTTCTTCAGCAATTTTCAGTGGTATGAGACCAGACAGGTGGGCCTTTAGTCCCCACAGGCATACTGTGGATGAGCCCTGGGTGCCCATGATCCTGTCACCAGTTTACTGGTCTATAACTATAAATATTCAGTGTTACTTACCTAGCAGTGGTGTTAGTGTTATGGCTGACTGGTGTGTATTGCACAATTCCACACGAGCAATCCAGAACTGGTTGTCATGAGTATAACCCCAAGAAAGCCCTGACTTCTAAAAAGAAAAAAGTGTTTTTTATGAGATGATCAGTCTTTTTGTTAGTAAATCAGTGTCACATTTTTTGGAAAAAAAAATGTGACGCAATCTCCCTCAATCTCTCATTAAGTAAGTGAAATACTTAATCATAATTTTTTTTTGGGGGGGGAAATGTGGCAACCTTATCAGTGGAAGTAAAATATGGAGAACAATGTTTCACAGGTTAGTGCTACAATCCTGTCCTCCCATATGTGGCAGAGACAAGATGTCGATAACGACTGCTTTGTTTGGCTCTCTTAGTCCATGCAAATCTTCACCTCCTTTTATAAGTGGCCACTCTGGGTGAAACCATATTCAATGCATCAACTGGCTCTATCACATCTTGCACATCACCAGCTTTGGTAGTCCCTAAGACACCCCTTGACTTTATTACGAATGGTAGCTGTCACCGTTTCTTCTCTACTCACTGGGCCTCAGGACAGACTTTAACTAGATATATGAACACACATCAGAGTGCTTTGCCTTATATGGCAGCTCCAGCTGAGACTAATCCATTAGTTTCAGCCCAGTAAACATGTCTCTGCTTAGCACAGCTGATTCTTGTTGTATAATCTATATCTCTGTGGCAGTGCACTGGTCACCTAAAGACAAAACAGTTAAATAACCAATTACATGAATAACATTCCCCTTATAAGCTACCCAGGCTAAGCTTCAGTGCAGTTATTGGGGTGTGAGCAAAGAAATTGCATGCATATGGACATGGGCATGATGAAAAAAGCTGAGTTTGTATTCAGAGTTAGCTGCAAGTTTTCTATTTACCTTGCTCACATTCCACACAGTCACCCTAAGTACAGTACAGCAGTTTTGTTTACTTGTTTGCTTCTCCAACACACTTTGGCATAATGTCACTTTTTGTCGAAGCTCTGGCAATGTGCATCTTTTGCCAGACATCCATGGATGTTGACTGTGTGATCACCTGATCCACATCTGTAATGGGTACAGTAAGTCCCCTGGTGCCTTTGGAATATCCCCGCTGCTGCTCTTTTGTATACACTTTGCATTATTTTGCATGTAGTTTGTTCAGGTGCTGGACTGCATTTATCACAGTGTCTGAAGATCTTGCCTTGGAAAACTTTATCTCAACCTACCATGCAATAATTAAGCCCTACTTGAGGCTGAGCAGTATTTCCAACCAGCATCCAGCAACGATTCTGTGATGCACTTTGAGCTTGTCTTCTCCATGAGCTGGTCTAAATTGCATGTAACAGCTATAAAATAATGTCGCTAATGTTATAATGTTTTAATACATATCTCACGACATGTTCAAAAGCTTGGGCTTGTTCACCCACACTAAAAGCATTTTAAGTTTGGACTACTGACCTGGACCTGGTCCATGGAACATGTGGTCTAGTTTAGTTTAGCTTGCAATTCTCAATTCTAGTATACAGTAACTTCTGCACTTTCCTAACATACTTCACCAGGGACTTATCAAGTCTTTTTTTATGGTGTGCAAATTGCAAGCAAATATGTTAAAGATGTATCATGCTGTATCCACATTTATAGACCAACTCTAATAAACTGGTTATTTGATTAACACGTGTATGTTATTATTTCAAACTGAGTTCTTTATTCTTAGAACATGATGAAAAAAAGTGCAATATACAGATTATATCAAAAGGATAACTTGGCACATATCTAAATAATCTAAAATCTACTTAAAGCTTAATGTGTTGCACCCACCACGGATAGTTCACTGCCAGAAAGTACACTTAAATGTAGCTTTTAGCCTCTTCCTTTGTTCTCATCCTTCACTCATTTAATAATTTTCATTCCTTTTAACATTCTCAGTATGTAAAGATTTGAATATTCAAAGCCATCATTTCAAATAATCTGACTACCCGACAATCATAAGCACCTAAAAGATGCAGCTTTTGATCTGAACAGACAGCTTAAATATCTGTTGTCTGGCTAAATGTTTTGACACCCACAGATTAGCATGACAGCTTTTTTTCTTCACAACATAAAGTGTGCAAAAGGTTATTAGCTGCTGCAAAGTTTCACCCCTTTTGATCAAGGTTGACATAAAGGTATTTTTTGGAAAATGGGGGATTGTTTGAGAGCGGCTGATCACTGCAGTGGGAGCATAATTATTTTATTTTTTTTAATTCAAAATGCAACTTGACGTGGTGACAAAGTTTAGCCCCATGAACAGATGAGATCAAAGTGTGACTATTGAGATGTGCCACAATACCTAGACAACATGTTTGATTGACACATAAGTTACTGCCACAAACTAAGTTTAATAGCTAAAACCTTATTATGTAAGGGTGCGGGTGAACATCCCTGCATATTTATTATTTACTGCTTGAGCCTGTTGCCATTTTTCTGACAGATGAAAGCATTAGACAAGTGCTGTCAAAAAGGCTTCGTAGTTAGAAAGGGTCTCAGGTAACAGTGACAGCAGTGACAGTTTATTGCCAAAATCGGCTCAAATAAAATCAGCAATAGGTCTCATAGTATACAGTAGGTCAATTTTATATGCACATACTTTCATATGTCTCACACTGAATTGTTGGATCGGCTGTATTTCTTTCCCAAGACATGTTTTTTTTTTAGCCCATTTAAGAAAACTGAGTAATATAGCAACACAAGAGCTGAAGCTTTCTATTTCTCCTTTTTCAGTTTATTGCAATTGGCAAACCAGAATTATGGTGCATTATCTCCTGGATTGACGCATATTCAGTTAGTTTTGATTGATAGCCATGTACTCCATCCGACTTTGTTTTACTCTGATGAGCCCTGCACAAAAAATGAAAATAAATATATAATTTCTGCATTGCTGCTAGGGTGTTGTAATGTGTCTGGGTTACAGAAGCCTTTGACAGCACCTCTACACATTAGAATAAGTTTCGGATGATATTTAAACAAAAGCATTTTTTATACTGCACCTTTAATTACACTTTCAGAAAGACAGTTTTTGAAAGCTTAATTACACTAATTTAACAATTAGTTCTGTAACTGACATTAACTCTGACAAAGCGGCACTTTTTTCATAAAACTGTTTCCCTTAATTGGGGAAGCTTTTGGAGGGCTTGGAAAACTGCAGGAGGAAGCATGAGAGCAAACTCCACAAAGCAACCTGAGGGAGATGTGGAGTGGGATGAGAAGTATCACTGGCCATGGTATGAAGACCAACTAGGTGATGATAGAAGACCTACATGTGGCCATCAGGCTTAACTTGTTCTTCTTTAACAGATTTGAGGATATGGTCCTTGCCTACTCCCCCCCCCAGCTCCTCTTATGACCTCCCTTCCTCTCCTTCCTCTGCACCCCCATACCACCATCTCTCCTTAATGACTCTTCAGGATCCTGGCCATTCACCACAATTTTCCTGCCCTCCACCCACCAAGGGCTCTCTAACAACCCTCCAGCCTCTCCAATTACCCTTATCAAAGAGGGTGTGAGAAAAGGGTTCAGTCACCTTTGTCCAGAAAGGGCTTCAGGCTTGAATGGCCTCAGCCATAGAGTCCTACAAGGATGTGTCTCTCAGGATGGGGTTTTTCAGCGCATATTCAACTTAAGCTTAGGTCTGCTGGTTGTCGTTGAACAGCGGAAAACCTGCCTGGTTCCTGTGTCCAAGGAAAAAAAACAAACACTCTGAGTGACAATAGCCGAGTGGAACCTTCATACCATCACTGAGTCATCGTTAGACTCCATGTATTCTGCATACCATATTATTATTATTATTATTATTATTATTATACTCAATGCTGTATTATAAATATGAGCAATCTGGCACAAGATTTTTATTCAGGATTAATCTTATCTGGTTCTGCTAAGGGCTGAAGATGTTGCTCCACTGCCCTGCCTCATTGGGTACATCAATTATGCGTTTATTAATTTAGATATAAGGCTAAAAAGGCACATTGTAACTTAAAGGCAATTCAGTGGCGAAAGCCACTGCTGACCAAAAAAGAAGACAAAATCTTGTCTTACAACAACAGTTAAACATGATGGTGGTGGTAGTGTGATGATCTGGGGCTGCAAATGGAACCATGAATTCTATGCTCTACCAGAAAATCCTGAACGAGAATGTCCGACCATCAGATCATGACCTCAAGCTCAAATGCACTGGATTATAGAGCAGGACAATGGTCCGAATCACACCAGCAAGTGTACCTCTGAATGGCGCAAAAAAAAAAAAAAGAAAAAAGGTTTTGGAGTGGTATAGTCAAAGCCCAGACTTAAATCTGATTAAGATGCGGTGCCATGACCTTAAACAGGCCCTTCATGCTCGAAAACCCTCCAATGTGACTTAATTAAAACAATTATGCAAAGAAAAGTGGGCCAAAATTCCTCCACAAGGATGTAAAAGACTCATTGCCAGTTATCTCAAACACTTGATTGCAGCTGTTGCTGCCAACGATGGCACAACCAGTTATTAGGTTTAGGGGCAATTACTTTTTCACATAGGGCCAGGTAGATTTGGAAATCTTTTTTTCCATAATAAATGAAATCATCAGTTAAAAACTGCATTTATGTATTTATTTAGGTTATCTTTGTACAATACTAAAATTTGTTTGATGATCTGAATCATTTTAGTCTTACAAATATGAAAAAAGAACTCATACCCAATACATATAAATCAAGTACTTTTTCACATCACTGTATCTCTTTTTGTTATACAGCAAAGAAATACAAATAAATATACTGGGGTGTAAACACAGTCTGGTGGCACTGCACCTCTCTTCTTCTGTGTGTTTCTCTCTCTCTCTCTGTCTCTCTCTCTCTCTCTGTGCAAATTTCTGCAGCTGTTTTATTTTTGTAAAATTTAAATGTTAAGCACATTGCCATGACATTGTAATTTCACATTTTTGTTTTGCCTGGTGGAAACAGCTGTACAGGAAGCACGAATTAAACTTAAATCTGAAAAAAATTGTTTTGCTAAAAATCTGTAACTTATCTCAGTTAAACAAAAATGTGTTTAAAAAGATCATGTGTTGAAAAGAATCATGAATCTTCCTGATTACTTACAATTTAATGAAACATTAAAGGCATAGCACTATGCAAAACATATTGTTTGCATTGACCATTACATATTACTAACTAGGTAGCTTTAAAATAAAATCCTTTATAGATGTTAACGACCCATCACAAGTGTAACACCATCCTATTTTTTCCCATGGCCTGTTATGTTTGTTTTTACTTTTTTGAACATTTTCATAGTGCATTAAAACTATTCCAGCAGCATCTTGGTCATAATTCTTGTTCCATGCATAACTTCAGAGCCTTTTGGATCACTCTGTCAATCATCATGCTTAAAAGACCTCGTCTCAGCGTTTTGTTTAAGAAAAGTAGGGTTTTTCCCTTTATGTTTCCTGTTCCATGGTTATGAGAAACATTAGACATATTTCTTTCTCACTAATAAATTAACATAATAGCCATTGTTTAAGAGTGTGTTTTCACAGCTGTGTCTTTGTCTCCTGCTGACCTGAGGCAGGATGACATTTTCACCACCTTACTATTGTACATTGTTTCTAGTGGACACTAGGGGGACTCCAAGCTTTCCTTATTTGTTTAGGTTAGTTGTTTGTTTGTTATTTCACATATTTCACGACTGTTTATATTTCAAATTACGTGTAACTGTCTATGTAAATAAAGGTAATGCTGTGTTTTTGCATTGGTTAAAATTCAGCTGTGGCTATATTTCGAGCTAGTGATATTTATTTTTTCAGGCAAATACTGAAGGATTGTTTAAGTTTCATTAAATTCTGTCCAGCCAGTTCCTCAATGAAATCCTCACATTTCATACATTGGAGGACCAGAAACCAGTCTCAGAAAAAAATCTGTCTGTCTATCCAGCCAATTTTGTCACAGCATCACGCAAAACTGGCTGGACAGAATCATGATAACATTTAATTTTTGAAATTTATCAGTTTCTTCTTTTTCCAGCAAATACACTTCCAGGATATTCTACTGTCACTTTACAGTCGTAAGAAGAATTGAAGAAGTGTTGACTGACATCTTTGAGTTTGCTGGCCTTTGAACCCCACATACAGTAGGCTTATAAACAGTCTAGTGTAAAATCAAAGTGAATTGCACCTAAATGATCGCAGTGTTTTTAAATAAATTATTAGAAATGCATTAAATGTAGACACCACGTTGGCTTTTGTAAAGTCCACACAGGTTCCATCTGATTTGGGACCTGAACTACTTAACTGTACCAGTTGGTATGGGACTCCTCACATATCCTCATATCAAATATGGCCTTGATTGAGAGAAACACATGTTTTTTTGTGCAAGGGCAAATGATAGCTGTTAGGCGGTTTTCCACAAATAGAAAAAAATTGGAACAGGATGGATGAATCTTCCAAGAAGCGGCTGGCCTACTAAAATTACTCCAAGAGCCCAACAACAACTTATCCAGGAGCTACCCAGAAAAACATCTAAAGAACTGCAGAGCTCCAAGAATTTGGAACCTCCAGAGTTCTAAGGCAAAAGCCACTGCTGACCAAAAAGAAGACAAAACCTTCCAAATATTTTGAGAGAATGTCCGACCATCAGATCATGACCTCAAGCTCAAATGCACTGGATTATAGAGCAGGACAATGGTCCGAATCACACCAGCAAGTGTACCTCTGAATGGCGCAAAAAAAAAAAAAAGAAAAAAGGTTTTGGAGTGGTATAGTCAAAGCCCAGACTTAAATCTGATTAAGATGCGGTGCCATGACCTTAAACAGGCCCTTCATGCTCGAAAACCCTCCAATGTGACTTAATTAAAACAATTATGCAAAGAAAAGTGGGCCAAAATTCCTCCACAAGGATGTAAAAGACTCATTGCCAGTTATCTCAAACACTTGATTGCAGCTGTTGCTGCCAACGATGGCACAACCAGTTATTAGGTTTAGGGGCAATTACTTTTTCACATAGGGCCAGGTAGATTTGGAAATCTTTTTTTCCATAATAAATGAAATCATCAGTTAAAAACTGCATTTATGTATTTATTTAGGTTATCTTTGTACAATACTAAAATTTGTTTGATGATCTGAATCATTTTAGTCTTACAAATATGAAAAAAGAACTCATACCCAATACATATAAATCAAGTACTTTTTCACATCACTGTATCTCTTTTTGTTATACAGCAAAGAAATACAAATAAATATACTGGGGTGTAAACACAGTCTGGTGGCACTGCACCTCTCTTCTTCTGTCTGTCTCTCTCTGTATGTGCAAATTTCTGCAGCTGAAAAAAGCATACCCAATACATATAAATAATGGTGTTCTTTGGATTAAATCTTACTTTAATACTTTGGGTTGTTTGAAATTTCTCCTAATGAGGAACCTGACATGTGGTGGTCCATGTTTTTTTTTCTATAGTTTTGACCGAGTCGCTTGGATTTTCCCATGGTATCAAGGACAAAAAAAATCACTAGCTCAAAATATAGCCACTATTGTACTCCTACTTGCACTCCTAATAATAGCATTGGCCAATTAGAAGATTTTTAAAAAGTTATTACATCCACGTCTGAAATCTTCAAAGAAACTGGCAGCTTATTGTATGCAACTTTTGACCCACTGGAATTCTCATATAGCGTAGTGTATTGCAGTTGAAATAAGTCTCTAAATCTAAAAAGGCTCTATTTGACTTGGCCAAGAAAATGTTTGGTAACATGAAATGTGTGTAAATAGCTGAGAGTGGTAAGGTGTATATAATCTTTTGGCATCAACTGTATAAGCTGTCCAAATATAGTACACTATTCATTAATTTCACACAAAAACCAATCACATTGAACAAGCTAAATAGATTTAATTTTAACAAGATGAAGAAGTTTCTTTCAACTGACATCTTTTTCCTTGTTTTTGTTCTTTACTGTACAGAATCAGATGGTAAAACATAACATCACTGATTATTTTCTCAGGCAAAATTATGTTCACATCTCATCTCATTCTCCCATGTCCATCAATGGAACTGAATTGGAATGTGTCCCCTGCTTCAAGTTCTTAGATGTCCACATCTAATGTGTCATGTTTTTGTGTTTGTCACTTTTCTTGTTTGCGCATTTGCACGTGCACTTTATGCTGTCTCTTTTGTATAAGACTTATATAGTTTTTCTGTTAATTTAAAAATGTCAATCTGTCTTGTCTCAGCTAGTCAGCTATTTAGGTTTCCAAGTTAGCTAGTTACATTTGTTAATTTATGTTATTAATTCCTGTTCAGCTTGGTTCTGGAGTTGTTTCATTTCACTGTGTACTAAACTGTATATGGTTGAAATGACAGTAAAAGCCTACTTGACTTGACATCTCTGAGGATCTGGCACAACACAGTCTTTAGCACAAAAATGCAACAGCTTCTTTACTTCCTAAGATGCCTGAAGAAGACACTAGACTGCTTATATCATTGCACTATTGAAAGCATTCTAACGTTATTACTGTCCAATATGACAGTTCCATGGTACAGTGGAACCTTGGATTACGAGCATAATTCGTTCCGGAAGCAGGCTCGTATCATAAAACACTCGTAAACCAAATTTAATTTTCCTATAAGAAATAATAGAAACTCAAATTATTCGTTCTACAGCCCAAGAAAATAAATACATTAAAATAATTAACACAAAATATAAAGTAAAAATAAAACAAATTAACCTGCACTTTACCTTTAAAAAAAAGTAAAAATA
>JAOVVB010027992.1:0-15737 GCA_028570985.1 Heterobranchus longifilis
GCTATTGCTCGAACGGGGACTTGAACCCTGGACCCTCAAATTAAAAGTCTGATGCTCTACCGACTGAGCTATCCGGGAACTCAGTAGACTTTTTGGACCGTATCACTTATAATATTGATCAATATACAGTGTACGCATTGTTTTATGGTGGATGTAGCGTTCATAAACCGTATCGCTACATTGTATCGACTAATTTAGCTAATTTGTACAATTGCTTTCGCGTAGTAATAGTATGCATGCGCCAAGGACAGCATTCCACACAGGACACGCCGGTGTTCTGTCTTGTCGAAAAATGTTACCTTATGTGTTTTTGTGTATTTCCGTCAGTAATATGACATCTTTATTGATGTGTTTTGATTACAAACATGGGTAATTGCACTGTGAGAATATTTTGATTATATTTTGGCTACTTTTTTGATATTGTGATACTCAATTATTTCATTATTTTTTATTTATTTAAGATTTCAGGGGTAGCGTATTTCGATAGAGCAAATCCCTTATCAAATAATGCTCCCGCGCATGTGCAGAACCGCTGATGTACAGAATACCTGTTTCACAATATTATTATATTTTGCTAAGGGGGGTCTGTTGTCTGCATGGGCTGTAAGCGAAGACGGAAGGAAGTGGAAGTTAAACCTCTCGCTCCTCCCCTGCCTGGGCTAGCTAGCTACGGAAATCGTTAGCTACATGCATGCTCATTTACACTGACCTTCCTGGTGAGTTATTAAATACTAAGAAAATGTGACACAATTTGTACATAACTCGGGAATGGCTGGCTACCTAATTGTCCTGAAAATGTCCGTGTTTAGTCTCGCTGCTAATCGCACATGTGGCGTGTCTCTGAAAATCACTCGGCCTTTATTTCACCTGTTAACAAACAATAATCACTCAGTAACACACGTGGAGAACCTCCATAGACCAAGAAACAGCTGCCTGCAGAGACACATCACAAATGCAACGCGTCTGGTGAGCTCTCAACCTCATAACTCCAAGGTAAATTAAAGATCAGTTATCATTATTTGAATTGCAGTCGGTTTATTCAGTAATGCAGAACATTTACTTTTGTTTACCTTGGTGTCTCTTCTAATAGGTACCAGAGGTTGCAACATGGGAACCAGTACCAGAGGACCAACTTCCCCCGGTAATATCCTCATATGCACTACTTGCATTGTGTTAAGTAATGTTTCTTGACCTATTGCCTTCAAATTCATGCTCGATCTTAGATATTTAACAGTCAGGTGCCCATATGTACACTGAAACAGGTTTTGCTTGACCCCCTGTTCATGCTGGCCAATAAAAGATCCACTCCCAATGCATTTTCAATTAATAATTGATGAGGGATAAAATCCACAGTACTTGTTGAGTACTAAAATGTAAATAGTTTATCTGAAGTAACATGAGGCTTCAACAGTCTGAGTTCAACAAATCTAGTGGATATCTGCCAAAGTTACAGTGCTTTGCAATCAGTGTAACATTTGTTCTTTTCATATTCAATTGGGAATCCAAAATCTGCAATTTATGTCCTTATTCATTTATGAAAGAAAAAAAAAATCATTTTTGTACTTTTGATTTTATGCTCAAGTCAATAATAGGAAATGAAAAAACGGGCCACGGATCAAATTTGATTTTGATATTTAATGTGTACAATTTGTATGAACAGGAAGTTCCTGACTTCTTCGTGTGTTACACTTAATAAATTTGTAATTTACAGATAAACTTTTAAAGTATATTTGCTGCACGTTTATCAAGTGCCGCACACAAAGAAGTCAGTAACTTCCTGTTCACACAAATCTGACACATTAAATATCAAAATAATATTCAGTCCATGGCCTGTTTTTTCTTACTTGAGCATAAAATTGAAAGTATGAAAATCAATTTGTTTTTTTGTGTTGGATTCATAAATGCACAACAAAATAATGATTTTTTAATTTTTATTTCCAATTTTGGATTCCATATTGAATATGTAAAGAACAAATGATACACTTTTAGTACCAAATTCACTCTTTGTGTTATCACAGACAGCATTGAGCTGCGGCAGAGGATTGGTAACCCAAGCAGGGAATTTCTTACTAAAAGTTTTTTAAATAAAACTAAAAAAAAACTTTTTGTTTTAGGGACATTGTGACAAAATCACACAGTGATGTCAACAAAAAAAACAGCAGAGATTACCAAAAAATAAAGGTCAAATTTTGGGGCATGACAGTGTTTGCTGATTAGAAGTTATTAATGGATGTAATGACTTTATCAGTGGTTACTTACAGTTAAAGACATTGTTAAGTGATGGTGGAAAACAACGGTCACATACATTTTTAAGCAACGCACCACTGATTTTACAGCCGGCTCATATCCCTGCTGACCTGGTGGACAAACTGGAGCGACTGGCCTTGGTTGATTTCCGCACCAAACAGGGACTGGCCTGTTTGGAGAAAGCGATACGATTTGCAGATCAGCTGCATGTTGTTGACACGTCAGGGGTTGAACCAATGGATTCAGTTCTGGAGGACAGGTATGGTACAGACAGTTGTGCAAATCACCGTATGTGCATGTGGGTCTATTCATCACAATTATAACAAAAATATAGTTTTTTCATCTCAGGAACATTTCCAAAATCAGACCATTTTGAACTCAGAATGACATGCTGATATGTGCTTTTATTACAAGCCACTTAGATTATTGTAACTCTTTTTACTGGTCTCCCAAAAAAAATCTTTTAAGAAAATTACAGTTAATTCAGCCAGGATTTTGACCAATACCAAAAAAACGAAATCACATAATCCTGTGCTTGCATCACTGCACTGGCTACCTGTATCTTTTAGAATTGATTTTAAAGTCCTTTTACTGATTTACAAAGCCTTACAATCAAGCCCCTTCATACATCAGCGACTGCTTTTCATTTTACCTCCCAACAACAACTCTCAGATCTTCCACTGCCGTTCTTTTACAAGTTCCGAAATGTCCCACGAGAAATCTGGTGAGGCTGCGTTCTGTTTTTATGGTTCTAAACTGTGGAACAGCCTCCCCTTAGATCTTAGAACTGCAAACTCCCTTGGAATTTTCAATGTTGTATTGCGATCAAATTGTTTATTTTATTTTTTGTTTGTTTTTATCAATTTATTGTCATTGTTTTGTTTTTTTGTTTGTTTGCTCTGTTAAGCACTTTGGGCTGCATCTTTGCATGAAAATGTGCGATACAAATAAAGTTATTATTATTATGTTAACAAATGAGCAACCACTGTAGCTCAATTTTAAACTATTGTGAAGCCTATAGTATGACTGGTTGTTTTATCCGTGCACATTCAGGGCGTTAAACCTGAGGGGCGATGCCGTGACGGAGGGCGACTGTGCTGAAGAGCTGCTGCAGCTCTCCAAAAACACAGTTGAAGAATATTTTGTGGCACCACCAGGTAAGAAAATGTATTTATTTACATTATTTTACATTAGTGTTGGTTTTATGATTGGTTGTACATTATTGTGACATAAATGAATACAATTACTGCCACTGTCTTAATGGCTGCTGACTTACTACTGCCACACTACTGGACATACCTGTACTATGCTCTTCCATACATTTTTATACTACTGTCCTTACTATGGCTGGGCAATAATTAAATATCATAAAAAAGGAATCCTACATCGAGATATAGTGATACATAATTATGTTGTGGAAGATTGATAATAACAAGGACATACTAACCAAATGTATTATTCTGATTACTCTGTATTTGTGTGCATGCATGTAAACAGTCTGTATAGCTGGAACATTTTTTTCTCTCTATGACTTCATTTGAAACTGTTTTGCTCTTTTTGCACTAAAATCCTTAATTATTAAAAATATTCAGTACTTTTTAGTAGTACAAGTATTTAATTCACACAGTAGTATAAAAATAGGTTTTTCCATGTGGTTATTTCTTATAGAAATATTATTCTTATTCATTAAATTACCAGAAAACATGCCATATCGTGATATATGTCATTGTTGAGATATGAAATGACCTATATCTGGATAGAAGATTTTGGCCATATTGCCCAGCCCTAGTCCTTACTGTATATATCTCACCTAAAGTGTATTCATTTTTATACTAGACTATACATATAGCCTACCTGCACTTTATATTTTGGCAACTGCTGCTCATGTTCATGATGCTCATACTGTTATTTCTGTATCTGCCCTTTACTATTTATTCTATATATACTCTGTGCATTTCTCTGCAATGACTAAATGATCTAAAATGTATGGTGATGATGGCGTATCTTTTTCATGCTGTTTGGTTTGTAACTGTGAAGATCCCTAATAATATTTGTTTTCTCCCCACAGGAAATATTCCTCTACCAAAGAGGGAGGAGAGGGCCACTATGCTGAAACACTCGGAGTTATGATATTTATTACTATTTTTTCATTTGGGAAGTTGATGTGTAAAATAAAAAGCTGCTGGTCATGCATTTAGATTTATTCTTCAGTTTCATTTCACATACCTGTGGTGTGGTTAAATCTCATTTTAGTTTCAGTTTCGTTTTATTAAAATGATGAGTGAGCAGTGTGTTGGCAACTGTGAGGGCTCAACACTAACTTTTAAAAGTGGTTGCTGAAACTGAAAATATGGTTGCTATATATTTTGAGTTTATTAATTAAGATATTATAATGCAGTCCTTCATCAACTTCATAATAATGAATGTGACATAAAAGAATAAAAGCTTTATTATAGTGCCAAACTAAATTATTTTATTCCAGTTGTTTCCACAGTCAAACAATTTACTTCGCCATTCTTATTACACAATCCAAATCTTCAAAACTTGTCATTTTCAGCGTGTAGGTTGATAGCTCGGAGGTTGTTGTGGTTGTGGTGTTTGTTGTTGTTGTTGTTGTTTCCCATAGCGATGGGACTTTGAGAACAGGAACACAGACTTACTGTTTCCGGGCCAGGCAGATTTATGATTTATCCAGAAACTGTTTTTCCGGTAAGCCAGACTAAAATATCACGAATGCAACAACAAATATTAAAATTGAGTTCTACCTATTTTTTATATCTTAAAAAGCGTTTGTGACCAAAGGCCAAAAATTGGTTGCCAGTTTCTCTAAATGGTTGCCAATGGCAACCCGGCAACAGTTAACTGTCAAGCCCTGAACAGTGCAATGGCAGTACATTGTTTTAATTTGTGATTTACATTATGATCTTTTCATGTCCTGTTTTCATAGTGTTTAACTTTAATAATGAAAAAAAAAACGTAATCTTTTTTCTTTTTCTTTCAGTTTTGTTTCCATAGAAAACATGTTTTTGCAAATGATTGGTGGCTTAAAATAGACTTTAACCTGTTTGTCAGGCACATTTCATCTGACGATATGATTGTAAATAAGACTGTAAATCTTCAGGTGTCTGTAGTTTCCCCACATACCTTAATGCTGTCATCAAAACATTGCAGCGCACAACAGTGGAGTTATGTTTGGAGAATAGAAAACGAAAGTTATTAAGACAGAGGAGGAAAACGAATCTTAAATAAAGGGGCGGGTGTCTGTCAGCTGATGCAGAGTGTATATAAAGTGGTGAGGTCCTGAAACCTCGCATAGCGGATCCGGAGCGTCTTTTGATTTCATCGTCTGAAGATTTCAAGTTTTCCAGAGAAATTTGCTAAAGCAATCACAAGGTAGGACCCTCTCTTTATCAACATTAATGAAATACCCTCTCTTTATCAACATTAATGAAATACAACACGGTGTTTAATTGAAGAGAGTTTGTAGATTTATTTCAATAATGCATTATTGGCAGTAAATGTACATTTACTCAAGTAGTGTACTTATGTACAAATTTGAGGTAGTCTACTTGAGTCTTTTATTTTCATGCTACTTGTGCTCCACTACATTTCAGAGGGAAATATTGTACTTTTTACTTCACTACATGTATCTGACTGACTTAGTTACAAGTTACTTTACAAATTAAGATTTTGCATACAAAGCATAAAATATTAAAACAATAAACTATAAATATATAAACTATTTTGATAATTGTTGGGGGGGGGGAGTGAGAATTTGCTGTTTTAAAAATATATATATAATTTTGACTAAACCAGAAGTCTCTAGAAGCTTCGTGCAACTACATCGGTAGGCAGAGCTGTCCGATTGTCTGTTATCGCGAGACTAGACAAAGCAAACGTGAAGGTTTCAATTTAGGCTCTGGATAATTGTGACAGGATTTCTCACTATTTTTTACAAATCAACCAAGCAATCAATCTATCCATAATGATAATAATCATGAGTTACAGTTTTATACAAACCAACTAAAACAGTAAAATCTTTATTTTACATGAATTCACAAGTAATAATAATTTAATATATATAATACTAGCCTATACTAGTCACAGGGGACATTTTTCTGAATTCAGTACTTTTAATACTTTAAGCTGTGTTTTCCTGATTATACTACTTTACTTAAGTAGCATTTTCAATGCAGGACTTTTACTTGTAACAAAGTATTTTCACAGTGTGGTATTAGTACTTAAGTAAAAGATCTAAATACTTCTTCCACCACTGATTATTGAATGTTTTTTTCAGGCCTTTTCCATCATGGATATAGTCATCACTATGCTGAATGGGACGTCCCACAGTCTGAGGGTGCACCCGCAGGACACAGTGGGCTCTCTAAAGATACTCATCCAGGGTAAGCTGGGAGTTCTCTGCGAGACACAGAGGTTGGTCTTTGTGAACGGCATGAGCATTCCTCTGAGCGACGACTTGCAGCCCCTCAGCTCCTACGGCCTAAAGCCGGGTGCCAGGGTGTCCCTGCTGGTGACGCAGCCGGAGACCATCCAGGTGTTCCTCAGAAATGAGAAGGGCAAGATCAGCACCTACGACATCAAACCCAACGAGACCGTGAGCAACTTCAAGAGCAGGGTGGAGTGCAGAGAGAGAGAGGGGGGCCAGGGCATCCCGGCCAGCCAGCAGAGGCTCATCCACCAGGGCAGAGAGATGACGGAGGGGAAACTGTCCGACTACAACGTCACAGCGCTCAGCACCATCGACCTGAACCTCCGTCTGCGAGGAGGCTGAGGACACTGCTATCAGAAAGTTCACATTCTGCACATTCCTTAATTTAATCTAAATGAAGATAATGTAGCCACATTTCTTATTTATTTATTTTATTATGAAAAATCAGTACATTCCTCTATAATTCTGCCATATCTTAATTGTTAGGTATTTAAGGTGCTCTAGTTTTTGTTTTTGTTTTTTGTTGTTAAATAACTGTTAAATATGCCCATATTCAGACAGCCATCACTGATATAGAATGTTTTGTCAGTAACATGGGTCCTCTGCTCTGCAGTATACAGAAAAGACATTTTCTGGTATCCTGTTCCTATCTAATCAGGAGAGAGGATTCCAGAAATGTCTTTTCTGTTTACTGCAGAGGGACTGGGACCAAACACTCTTATCAGTGATAGCTGTCTGAATGTAGAGTGATTTAACACTTACTTGAACAATGTGTAAATACTTGCAGCACTTTTTTTAACATGGGATTTTGTTTCCGCAACAGTACCACAAATGTTATACTCAGAACAAATCATGTTATGATTCTATTTGGACATGTTTTAATTATGTTAACTGTAAAAAAAAAAAAAAAAAATTATAATAAAGTTCCAAATGTCAATTTGCTCGTCTCTTCATATTTCCTGTACTGTACTTTCTCAGCTCACGGGTGGAGCTGCACATATCACAACTACAAGAAGTAAGAAAGGCACACTTTAGCATTGTTTAAAAATGTACATTATTCCATTACTTAAAAGAGACTGTCTCAATCATATAATTCAAGGTTAACATCTTACAATATTTTGGCAGTGCTCTGTAAAAAATAAATTTATTATGTAATGTAATTACAAATAGTCGCGTATCCAAAATCTCATAGCAGCATGTTATAAGTTAATCAGAGGAGCTATTGTACGTGATAATTATTGTCCAGATTATAAACAGTAAACAGCCAAATGCTAAAGCCACTGTGAAGAAGCCGTTTCCTCCAGATTTGTTTTCAGTGATGAAATCTTCAGTTTCATTTTCTCACAGATGCAAGGTAGGCGTACCAAAATAAGGCGACCATGTTGGCAAACAGCACTCGAAACTGAAAGCAAAAACAGACACGGGAGGAGAGGGGGAAACCATTACAAGTAGGGTCAGGGTGTGACTCCTCATTTGTCTGATGGTGGTGAAATGCATACCTGGACAGGCACAAAGTTGATATTGATGAACTGGAAGGGAGTCCACACTTTCCAGTTCATCTTTAAAGCAGTCCAGTAACTTCCTCTCATCTTCTTTTCAAAGTCTCTCCACCCTTTAGCCTGAAAATAGATTGGGATGATTGTATATTGACATTTATTCATCCTTTGTCTATATGAAAAACTTTACTGCACGAGTGGCAGTAAATCAGTTTTAAAGGGCAGTCCACCAATTTTACACATCAAAAACTAATCATGGGAAGTACTATTAAACCTTTAAAATATAAAAATATTATAACAGCAAAACTGTTACAAACTGGGGCACTGAGTTTGAAAGAAACTGGTATTTATAAGGCAGGAAGGGTCTAATGAAAGTTGCATTATGGGAAGTGTAAGGTCATGGGGGCTTATCCATAGTTTTATTATACATCCATGATCCATACTGGGGCTAAAAAAGAAATCAGGATATCTCAGCCTCTGCTGCAGCAATTTTGATCATTCTTTTTTTAATCCCCCCCTCCTGGCAACTTTATGCCAGTGTTACTCTGGGTGGGTATAGCAGTGTCAGCATAAAGCCTTATACTTCCGTCGGGAGGAGACCCCGGCCGGAGGAAGTCTCTCTTTCCTTCCGTGTAGTTCTCAAAGTCCCTTCACTGCAGCCGGGGTGTAGTGCCGCCCAAGACCACTGTGATTGGTTTAAAGAAATATAAACAGCGTTGTTTCCTGGCTATGCGAGACAATGTCAGTGCAAATGAGATGAAATGATTAGGAGGGACAGGTTCTGAGCAGTGTTAATTTTGTTCACGGAAACTGTTCATCAATTACCTTTTTTCCATGGCGATGACGAGCTAAAAATAGATCTCTGATAATAAAAACTATGAGGAAATGTATGTTTGGTTCTGAGATGACCTACCTCCAGGACGTTCATAACAAAGTAGAAAATGAGCAGAAAGCCGGGGGCAAAAACAAGCCGATCCAGTAGCAGACGTTTGATTATGCAGAGGGGGTCTGTGGTGGGAATCCACACTTCCATCAGCTGGTAAAAGTAATGGCTCACTGGTCCTGTAATAAACAACCTGAAATAGACAACCAGGCATAATAGGCCTATTACTAAGAGATAACATAAGATATGATCATCATTTATTAGTCCCACAGCTGGGAAATGTGCAGTGTTACAGCTGCAAAGGGGATATAATAGGTAAACAGTAAAAAAGCAGTAAAAAGTAAAATATAATAAGTAAATAGACAAAAAAGTTGAATATACAGCATTCACAGTATTACACAGAGGAAATATAGATATTGCACAGTTATGTGTACATTCAAAGGTCAAAGGTCAAACTTATTTATATAGCACATTAAAAACAACCAAAGTTGACCAAAGTGCTGCACAGTACAAGGTATCAAGTAATCTAAAACACAAAGTGCACAATTTACATAGAGATAGTACAGCAATACAAATACAAACTGAAAAATACAATATAAAGTGCACAGTCAAATTAAAAGCACAGATGTTCGGCTGATATTGTATGTGGGTGAATTGTTATATGCGGTCTACTGTGAGCAGTGTTGATCAAATATTTGATCTATTCGATCTATCAGAAAGAATGTTTAATATATGGATGTAAGAGGGAAGTTCATTGTTGCACGATAGTTGATGTATTTTACACTCTCACACTCTAGTCTGACTGGAACACACGATAACATTCATTTTCTTGTAGTAGATCAGCCATTAAAAGCATGTCAACCCTCAGTTTTGTTTGTGTAATAAGTCTCACCCATAAATGGCAAAGCGTGCAGCTCCAGTTGTGTCAATCTCACTGACCGGGGCTCCATTATTGGCCTTTTTTCTTGCCTCCAAAATCTGAGACAGAAGATTTCCTAAAGCTGAGAGGATGCCACTGAAAATATCAAGAACACACAACTGTTATTAATATGCAACAGGTACATTCATAATAAAATAATAAAATCAGTGTGATAAAGTTGTTAGGGGAGGTTTTCTGGGCAGATGCTGATTGGCTAAAGCCAGAGTGCCGATACAAAAGGGCAGTCTGTGGTCAGAGCAAACAAAGTGTCCTCAGATACACTTTGAACTAAGAACTGCGATACTAGTTACAATGTAGCAAACAGAAACTTAATAAACTTCAGTGCTTTGACTTTGTCAGTCTTTTAGTAAATGACAAGGTCTAATTTCTGACTGTCAAGTTGAGGAAACACGACACAAAACGAGCAGCAGGCTGCGGAACAGTAACAATCAGTGAATAACAGAGCTACAGACCTCGTTACAGACTTAGTGAGGATGGGATATTTCTTCAGAAGAAACAGGTACTGCTGTAGTAAACGGAAATGAATGGACGCATCCCGGACAGGCAGGCTCTCCACAGGCATTGTCAGTTGTTTAGCTGTACAAACATTACCACTGCACATTAAACTGACAGGGGCGACGCTGAAAAGGAGCTTCCCCAAAGTCTTCCTGTCTGCGTCATTGCGTCACTGGCGGAGCCACGCCTTCACGTCGACGTTAAAGTCGACAAAGATTAAAAATGTTTAATTATCAATTATCAATAGCAAAAATAATGTAGGCCCTACCGTATCACGGGCAGTTTAAAGTGCTTACAATTTGAACAAAATTGGTAATAGAGTATACACAGAGTGGGCAAGGATAGAAACATACACATTAAAAACAACACAACTATTATAGAAACAAAATATCTAGTTGTATCTAGTTGGTATCTAGTTGTTTTATAGCAAAACTAACTTTTTTTAAAAGCCTAGCTTTAAGATGCAGAAAGTGTGGTCACATAATACAAAAGTATATTTGTTTTACCATTTCTGTTATTCTGGCCCCTCCTGATGACATGACACATTGACTTATAACAAAATTAAAGACCTTTCTCACGGCCGACATTTTTACTTGTTATAGCAGTTAAAGTGAAACTAATAACATTAATAATCACTTCATTTAGGTGCAACGGTGAGCCAGCATTTCCACTACTAAGGTCCTGCCACCTTTATTAATGTTACTAATCACACAAGTAAATGTCCATGATGAGAAAGGTTTATGGGATACAGTAAGTCATAAACACAAACCAACAAGTATAGTTAAGTTAGTTAAGTATGGTTCTATCTTTCCTGCAATTCTACTCCCACAGTACCTTTCCTGCTGATTTATTTGCCTTATATTGTCTTTAGGCTTGTGCATTTAGGTTTTTTTTTTTTTTTTTGCCAAAGCTGCACTGAAATTCACCCAAAAAAATGACAAGTGATCCTGAACATGGACAGCACTGACTGTATCTGCTCTGTGGGTATCTGAGAAAGTGAACATATTTTAGCTGAGCAAATTTAGCAACATTAATATACAACATCCACTTTTTGGAACCACTTTAATAGAACAAACATTTCAATAAAAAAAAGTTTAATAAAACACAAACATATTTACAATGTTGAAACAACAGTTTGAGAAAAAGGCATTTCAGAAAATTCAGTCTAGCACAAAACTTAACAGTTTAACATGAGTTAACATGAACTCTTTCATAAAGAAATCTCTGCACATACTATTGCTAAAACAGGAAACTGTGAAAGCTTATGGGTGGGTTTTTGGTCTGTAGTTAACCAACATACATGTTAGAGAACATGAATAACAACTTAAAGTGTCTTCCAGTTTACGGGAGACTTTCCGGATTTCTCTAGTAGCTCGTTGGCCTTTGAGAAATGCTTGCACCCAAAAAATCCTCTATGAGCAGACAAGGGAGAGGGATGCACAGCCTGCAGGACATGGTGCCGTTTCTACAAACAGAGAGAACATTACATTATTATTCACATATTTGTCCCATTGTGTCTAAACAGAGGGGGACACAGACGAGCCTGTGTCTGTGCTGTTCTCAGAGCAGTCAGACACACACAAACAAACACAGCCTCTACAGGGATGCACACACAAATCAGCTACATGTGCGATTAGAAAACAGCAGAGGGGCACAATCACTTGTTGATCGTTGCAGAGAAAGAAATGCACTTCTGATTGAAACGGCCAGGCTACTGCTCGCCAGAGAATTCTCTGATTGCGGCGCTTCGCAGCAGTTCCATGTCTAATGAAAACCCAGCGTGTCCACAGAGGTCCCCTCCTCTTCAAAACAAACGGACCCGGTGATTTAAACCAGTAAAAATACTGAATAAAGCAGTCCCACGTTACAAGTCAGTGTTTCTCCGGCGCTGTTCAGCTCTTGGGTGGAGGGGCTGCCGCTAACGTCTGCTCAGCTTGTTTCTCTGATAACTTAAGATCCAGACATCCATGACTAAAATCCTTCACTCGGTTAAAATGTATAGCTAAAGCAGCGGCCCAGGTTCAACATTGTCCTTTCCTGCATGTCATCCTCTCTCTCTCTCTCGCCCCTTTCCTGTCAATCTTCAGCTGTACTTTGAATTAAAGGGTTTGAAATTTGTTAGAAACATTTGGGATAATATAAGTACACAACTCAAGAAAATATATAGTTTTTTGTTTTTTTTTAATGCAGAAAAGTTCCATATTATGCCTTTAAAATAACAATGCAGACCCACCCTGTTAATAGCGGCTCCTTTCTTCTGAGCATATGACCCCCACAGCATGAAGACCAGGCCTTCCAGGTTGTTGCTGAGCCACTGCACCACAGCGTCAGTGAACGTCTCCCAGCCTCGGTCTTTGTGCGAGTTGGCCTGGTGCGCTCGGACGGTCAAAACGGCGTTGAGCAACAACACACCTGATGAGCGAGGTCACAGATGGTCGAGAAGACGGCAGGTCAGTTAATGACCAATAGCTCTCTTGCTGTGCAACTGTGCGTTAAACATTCAACAACCTGCTTTTTAAACATACCTTGTTTGGACCATCCAGTCAGATCTCCGTGCCCAGGATGCTGGAAGCCTTCAATGTCTGACACCAGTTCTTTGTACATGTTCTCCAAACTGGAAGCAAAACAGATCAAGGTGTGATGAATATATTATTAGCACACTCTGATTTGAAGTTAGAAAACTGACTGGTTCACAGGCAGATAATGAAAAGGTTTTAACCTGGGTGGAGGACGCACTGGTCTTTTGACACTAAAGCACAATCCATGGGCTTGGTTCGGACCATGATACGGATCCTGGCCAAGAATCACCACTTTGACCTGGAATTAGAGACAAATCTTAAAGTGATGCAACTGTGATAATTAATGTCAAACTAAGGGATATTACAGATAATTTACTTCCATTTTACCCACACAGCAGACAATTCTGTGCCACTAACCCTAATTTTGCATGGGGCTTTCAGTAATATATATATTTTCCATTTTTGGTTGCACTTAAATTTTTTATGCGTCTCCTCAGCTCCTGCTGGTGTGTGTAGGTGGCTTGTTGTCAGTTTAGCACAGGGGAGGCGCTAAAACAAGTTTGTCAACATATGTCACAATAACTATGAAGCAGGACACAAATCAACACTGTGTTAGTGTGATTAAATAAATAATATCTCATATATCTCTATTCTATGAGACAAAAAAAGAATTATTTTTTATTAGACCCAGTACTGCCATGCACAATTACACAAACGTAATTGGCCCACTTGATCTAAAGGTTATGTTTGATCCAGACCTAGATTTACAGCCCCTCTATACTTAAAGTAGTAGCCTCTGGTATTCAGAGGAGGGACTTCTGGCTTTGGAACAGCCTCCAACAAAGTCTCAATCAGAAAAGCTAAGTCTGTGCCAATCTTTAAAAAACATCTTAAAATGCACGTCTTGATTTTATAACTTTATATTTTGTGGTTTGTACACATTATAAGTCTAGTGTCTTCGCTGTCTCTTTAAATTCCTCTCATTATCCCATAATAAAGCACATTGCAATCTATGTTTTGAATTGAAAACATAGTTAGACAGAAATAAAATGTGTTTGCTTGTTTATTTTTGTATTAAATGCTTTATACTTTGGTGTCAGACACACTGTCACAGGTCAGGGAAAGTTGACAGCGCAGATAAACTTACATCCCGGATGTCACACATCTGAGTCCAGGTGAAGACTTCTTCAGCAGGTGGGTACACGGTGTAGCGTCTCCTCTCTTCAGAAACAAAATGCATCAACTGTGGCAGAGATATGAAGTTATTTACACTGTTCATAACAACAGAGACACGTGACATGTGCAGCAGTGTGACTTGTTCTCTCACTTGTTTAAAATAGGGCTTTCCAAATTCTGCCGACAGTCCCTCTCTCCAGTTGTCCCCAAACCCCGGAGGTGTCTGAGCGGAAGCGAGTTTCTCCAGCGCTGCTCTCTTGTTGCGGGCGATCCTGTCCAGCTGCTCCGGGGACAGAGGAGCAAGAGGCGGGCAGGGCGGCCCCGGCTCCACAGCAGAGGACTTCAGCTTCTTCTGCACAATTTTAGTGTATTTAGCAAAATGCAAAGCTGACGAGAAGCGTGCGGCTAGAGGGGGGACTGGCTTTAAAAACCGTCGACAGTGCAGTACAAACATGTTCGTGCAGAGGTAGTTGCCAGCACTTTTAACAACAATCAAGAACACCGCGGTGCTTGTGAACGCAGCGTGGGTTACGCTGAACACGTCGCGGGAAACTACAAGCCCCTGTTTCAGAAACTACAAGTACACAGTAAGTGATGTTTAAATATTAATAAGGTTATGTTGTAACATTACAAGCTAAATATGTGGGTAATTTTAGCTGACAGACTGCAGAGACTTCTTAGAAGTGACACTCACCGGGTCTTTGGCATCCTCCTCGGCTTCATTTATGTCCTTAGAAATTCTCTTTTTCGAGACAGGCGAAAAAAACGAGTTAATAGTTTTTTGTCCAATCATTTTGTTGAAAAACACCTTGGCGGTAAGCTGCCGTAAACTAATTAACTTAACTAATGTGAGAGCAAAACGGCGGTAGGCTCCTCAGAAAACAAACTCATATGAATGGGGGTCGTGTCAAAAGGTAATCCTAGATTTACGAAAATCATGGCGAAAGCGGGCAAAAACATCTCGCGAGACTCATTTCCCAACGACCTGACCCTAACCATACCATTCCAGATTAATGCCTATCCATACCCATCTCACCTTAACTATTAAAGTTTAATTCCTAACCTTACCAATCTAACTTTAACTATTTTTAGTTTAATGCCTAACCTTACCAATCTCGCGAGACTTCAGGAAATCTAGGGGTACCTTCTAGCCACGACCCTGAACTGGATTGAAGTATTCGCGCCAAAACAGTGACGAAATAGTTATGATAATGAGCTGAGCGCTGTTCAAGATAAACTGCTGCTACATGTTTTCTACAGTATGTGGCAGGTAAAGCACCAAGCATTCATCTGAGAGAAATATACCTTTTCTCAACTTTTTGTCGTTATGTTATATTGTATATATTATATTATCACCGTTATTATGTTATGTTTTATTGTATAAAGGCATAATGTCAAGATATTTGCTATTGCTTACACTGTTTGGTAGAGCTACAATATAGTGGTCGATTAATAGATAGAGATAGATAGATAGATAGATAGATAGATAGATAGATAGATAGATAGATACTTTATTCATCCCCTTGGGGAA
>JAOVVB010028009.1:0-15737 GCA_028570985.1 Heterobranchus longifilis
TAAAGGTCCTATATTGTTAAAGTGAGATTTACAGGTCTTTTTTTTATTATAAAGCAGGTCTATGTGCTATAATAAATACTGTGAAAGTATCAAAATAAAATCCAAGGAGAAATGCACACAGTCTGTATTCATAAACTGTGCCTTTAAACAAGCCATCAGGACTTCTGTAGGATTGTGATGTCACAACTATACTATACAGGTAGATACTGTAATGGTAGATACCGTGACATGTCATTCCCTGACGGTAATGAAGGTACAGAGATGCCGAGAGCGCAGATGCAGAAGACACGGAAACACTGACCAATCAGAGCAGACTGGGCTTTTTCGAGAGGAGGACTTAAAAAGACAGACGCTAAAACGGAGCGTTTCAGACAGAGGATGAATACAGGTATAAATTGTCTTTTTTAACATTAAAGCATGTTAACATGTTCGAGTAGACACCCAAAATACGTATGAACCTGAAAATGAGAATAACATGGGACCTTTAAATGCACAAAAACACAGATACTGTGCACCTTCAAATCAGAACAGCTTGATTTTTCCAACTTTAAGCTCAAGTGTAGGGAGGTGATGTCTTTAAAGACAGACAGACAGACACACAGACACACAGACACACACACACACGTGGGTACAGTAAGGTGCAGCTGAGCAGTACAGTACATCATGTGCACAGCAGTGTGATCCCTGTCAAAGAAGGGAGTGTGCGAGCACTGGCGTGGCAAGTCGAGGTGCAGAAGAAACAAAGAGCTTAGCGAGTCGACTGCAACTCCCCTCCCACCCCCAGCCCCCCCGTCTCCACCCCCAGCATTCCCCCCGTCACTATGTGCGTCATCACAGGAGCCCCCAGAGATGCAGACACACACACACACACACACACACACTGCAGGCAGAAGTTAGGCAAGCAGGCAGCCACCCAGCCAAATCACTCATTCACATGCCTAGTCAGCCCATTCAGTGGGATGGTGTGCAGGGCGCACTTCACATGCATCACATTCAGCACAACTGGGTGCAGGTAAGAGATGGACAACAAAAGAAAAATCATAGAAAACGGACAAATGAAGAACAGCAAAAGACAGGAGGAAAGGGAAAGTGGAGCAGGAGGGGAAAAATAAGTGGCTCATGTTAATGTAAAACAACTCACTTCAACAGTCGTTGCAAATCCTTTTATGGCATGTTTAAGTAGCTGGAGGGCAGGGTTAGCCACATAGGATCATTTAGTTACTTTAGTAAATACGATATAGTTCAGAAAAACATAGTAGTGTACTTATAATCTACCAATACCCTAGCTGAGATGGTGCATTAAACAAAATCCTTCAAGTTATCATTGCAAAACAGAGAATACTGTGTATATATCCACTAGATGACCTCAGCTTGACTAAATGTTCATCAGGATCACAGGTGGGTATTGGTCGTGGCTAGAAGGTAACCCTAGATTTGTCTTGCGAGATGGGTAATGTTAGACATTCATCTCAGATAGTTAAGGTTAGATTGGTATGGTGAGGCATTAACCTCGACTGCTAAGGTTACGGTTAGGTGGTCGGAAATGTGTCTCGCAAGAGTTTTTGCCCGTTTTTGCAAATCTAGGGTTACCTTCTAGACACGAACGTGGGTATTTCTGTCTGTCTGTGCCCTTTTAATGAACACATGCACACACGATCACAGATCAGAAATAATGTTAATTTCAACAAGAATGTGCAAACATACAAGCATGTGTTAGAAAAGAAAGAAACAAAGTGCCCAAAGCCAATTACAACTCTCCATTCATGACATGTAGTCAAAAGCCAAACTCCCCCCTTTTCTTAATAAACTGACAAAACAAAACAAAAAAAAAACACAAGAGTGAGCCATAACAAAAATGTTTTAATAAAAAAGCTAAATGCTTACTAAGAAGGTATAAAACACTCCAAATAGAACATCACACAAATAAAACAAAATCTAAAATTAAGTAACTTGCCAATGTGGAAGTAATCATACAAAGGTGTGAGGCAAAAGATGGTAATGATACCTGATCATTGTATCGTTGGTGGTGATTTTTACCCATAAATGCATTGGTGTTCATTTTTAGTATATGAGTGAGCACTGAGGAAATAGTTATAATTTTGGTAAAAGCATTGAAAGGGTATTTTAATGTCATTTTAATGATTACTTGAACTATTAATCCTCATCAAGGGACTGGTGTTGGAAATGTGCTTTAACTATATAGACACATGCACAGTACATTGGACACTTTTGCAACTGTCAGTGTTTCTCTACTTGTCCCTTACAAATAAACAAATTAAATGTAACCATAATACTAAGTTGCTAGTGAAGTTTTCTATTTATTTATTTTTTTGAATTCTGTAGTGCATGGCAAAAGTGTCTCTATACCCTTTAATGGTGGGGAGAGGAGAAAGAGGAAGTTGAGAAGAGGCAGGGGAAAAGACGAGAAACAGTCCCCCTTCAAAGCAGCTTTAAAGTTTGGGTTAGTCTTGAGTTAGTATCCTTACGCAACGCAAACCTCAAATGACAGACGAGGACCTGCTGAGTGTTAAATATGCAGTAAACACCCATGTGTGTTTGCGTGCGTGCATGCTCACATGCCCGTTCCACTCCAGAGTCACCGTAAACATGTCAGAGCGAGCGTGCCGTGGTACTGATGAGTTATTATATTCTGATGGATGTGAGGCACACAGGAGGGCTGCACTGTCGGGGTCAGCGTGTCACACACGTCACGCATACACACCCAAGTGTTCATATTCCTCCCCCACACACACACACACACACGCGCACACAAACAAACAGATTTTCAAAGACATCTCCACCCAAAGACTCCGTTCAGTCACACCAAACCAAATAAAGACAAATGGATTTATTTTATTTTCCAGAGGAGACTGTTATTTGGCTTGCTTCTTTATGAGCCAGAAATGTATATTGTGAGTGAGGCCTCATTGGGGGAGAGCTACTGGGGGTGCCTGCCAGAGTGAAGCCCAGTCTTGCAGCCTGGATTGATGGCTGGCTCCAGGCCTTGGAGCTCCCAGTGGTGACAGGAGCAATAAGTTCATCACAAAGCAGCAAAGTGTGTATTAAATCGCGAACATATTAAATGGCTTTATATGGAACTCAGCAGGAATGACTTGCAGGAGTTCAGTGCCCTTATAAACTGCACCACCAGAAGAGAGCAGGCTCGGAGAGCTCATTCAGGGATTGCAAAGGTCACTGCAGCCGCAAGAAAATAACGTGTCTGGCAAAAAAAGAGCGGGGCTGCACAACTTCAGCACAATCACAGCAGACAACTGCTCAATATTGTGATTGCACTCCGAAATGCATTATAGATGGATGTAGCTTATTCAAAATATTTCTAGAAAGATGTATAAAGTGGATTGCCATCATGGAGCCATATTCATAGTTGAGTAATTCAGCAAAATGTACTTATACACAGATAATTGTACCTCAGACATATCTATTAATTTGGAATTATCAACGGATTTAGATGCATGCGCATAAGTACTCTGGTAGTTATGTGTGCATGCATTGAAGTTTCAAAGAATAAAAAAACTTCTACTGCTGATTTGGTGATTTTTTCTTGCCTGATATCCACTCCTGCCTGCAGCTGTTTTAAGTTCAATGCCACTTTCAACCAGAATTTTCCCCTCGCAAAATATCATGTCTGCAGGCGAGAAAACTGCACAAACATGAAGGTGCATGGCTTTGTTAAAAGAAAAAAGAAAGAAATTCAAAAAGACCTCTATACATGATTAAAAAGACCAACACGTATCAACCTCACAGGGCCAGGCCCTGGTTTCTATCAGGTGAATCAGGTGTATAGAGTCCAGGGCTGGGTGTTGGTACTCGATATCCATCGAGATAATACAGTACCAAGTAGTATCGAAACTCCTCCAGTCAAACGATAGCCGCATTCGATCCTTTTTGTACCCAGATAAAAAAAAAAGACTATTTGTATGGTTTTACTCGCAGCCAATCAGAGCAAGCGTTCTTTGATTTAACGCGACACTTTAAGGGTACCAACATTGGTACTGGTATCGTAATTTTTTATATGATACCGGACCCTAGTAGAGCCGGATATTATATTATTTGGCAAATTCATATGATTAAAATCCCTGTTTGACTGATTTTGCCTGTTTAACCGTTTAACCCTGAGGAAGATCAAAGTAGCGGCTCCTCTATTGTTTTACAGCACATTTATAAACTGCAGTCAAGTGTTTTCTTGCAATTTACTTGTTTATTTTCTACTCTATAGACCAGATGTGTAACAGTTTAATGGTGCAGAACAAAATGACACTCCCACTCATAATGCGTTCAGCCATTCATGTAGTGCTGTTCCTCCATGATCAAACGTGTGCACGACGAAGGGAAAACATGTTCGCACCTCCAATGGATGTCGCTTACGGACCATTAGTGTATCTACAGATTCTTGATCTCTGCACGCTGAATTAGTGTTGCCAATTTGATGTGACAAAGTTCCCAGGATTTTTTTTCTCCCTCGGCAGTTGGGAAGGTTTTATATTATAAATACATATGATTGAAAAAACAAGTAATATAATTGAATTCAATGCATTTTTCTACATGTCCTACAATTCTGAGATTGAGATTATATTTATGTACGCATCATATGCGTATTAGTATAAGTATATACTTTTCCCGCTACATATTAAATTTGATTTTGTTAGTGAGCTAGCATGCATATTCTGATACTTTTGCAAAATTATACCATATATCCAAAGTGTAAAAAAAATGCTACTAGCTTGTGATATTCTTTGTGCACTTTAGCAACAGCCTAAATACAAACAAGGCAATGAAAAAAAACCAACTCACAAACTAGCTAACAAAGGTTTAAGAGATAAACCCATGTTGTGCACGATAAGCACCGTGTAGTTTGCATCAAAATTATGTGCCAGCATGCATCCAGTGGCTCGAGGCGTTCATTGTCAATGACTGTGTGTTCTACTGTTTGTTATTCTGAAGCATTCAAACAGCATGCAGGGGAATCCATTCACCCATCCATCAAAGATTAGACAGCAATTATGGTTCTCTTTCTCTCTCAGCCCACCCACCCTCCTCTTCCTCCGTAGCGAGCTGCTGGTGGTTCATGTTCCGAATGGTTCATGTTAATCAGTTACTCATTAATCCAAATGGAGTTAATGAGTGTCAGTCAGAATGTGAATGGTTTGCTCCAGCATTAATAAACATGACTTCCCACATTCACACGGCTAATCATTGACTCAGTGACTGGGAAACATACACATACACACACAGTACAGCACTTGATGTTGACCTTGGTTGTTTAGGGTCACGACACTAAATGACCACCAGATTGCCTGTCAGATAAGAGGACATTACACTGAGCCAAAGACTAAATATTAACTTGGCCGAATTGACACTCACTACCAACCATCCCTGTCTCCAAACCCCAATCCCCTGAAGAGCGATTGCATGCCGGCCGAGCTTTTTATTTGCCACATGCTGAATGCATGAGGCAGCACCGGCATTTAAAGAGTGTGCAGTTTAAAGAGGTGTCTTTTCTTAGCTTTTACAAAAACACAAAACCAAAAGTCAGGCTGGGCGATTAATCAAATTTTATTTTCAATTACGATTTTGGCTTCCAGTGATTATGAAAACAAGATTGTTGAGATAAAATAATTATTGTGCTGCATTCTGTTTCACAATGATGCTCTCGTTTTGTCTTGTGTTAGAAATCCAGCGCACCCTTTCCTTTAGAGTGTTTTTTTTTTTTTTTTTTTTTCACCGGTTTCCCTGAGTTACTGACTAAGACATATTTGATCACATTTATTTTGGGTCAAATTTATATTTATACATTATATTTGGTTTTTTCTTGTTTATTTATAGTTAAAGTTCAAGAAAATCAACTGTTAAAAAGACAAAGTTTTTTTTTTTAAAGTTCAATGAGTAATCGTGGTAAATAATTCTGATTTTAATATTGACAAAAAATAACTGCGACTAGGATTTTTGCCATAATCGAGCAGCCCTTAGCAAATGTATAAGGATTAAACCGTGTGTTTATCTCGTCTTATGTAAGCTGCAATCTTTACTTTAGGCTAACGTTAGCAGCTCTATCCAGCTCTTTAGTGAATTCGGGGACGTTTTCATCCCTGCAGCCCCGCCAAAGTAACTCGAAATACCTCTACAAACTACCTCTACACTGCAATACAAGAACAATGCTGCCTCGACTTCCATGTGCATCATGGACTGATGAGTAGAGTTGTTCCAATACCGATACCAGTATCGGAAATTCCTCCGATACGGCCTAAAATGCTGGATCAAGTATTGGCTATGCACCGACCAGATACCAGGTAATTTAGCCCCAAACAAAATCAACTTTAAGTAGTTTCAAACAGATAAAAATGGCATTCATTCTATGTATTTCTTAATGTTTTTCAAAGGGTTTAAACACATCCAGGCAATCATATCATATCTATCAGGGTTAATAGTATATAGATGTTCAAAAAAATTTTTTTTTTTTAAATCTGTACTAAAAAAATAGTATCGGAACATCTCTGCTGATGAGGATGCTGAATATTTCCTGGGACATGTATCTGTAGCCTCAGTGTTTTAGGGTGATGCATGTATGTAGCCGTCAAGGGACCCCCTTCATAAGATTGTTGCTTTAAAACGGGTCAGCTGGAAACGTTAAAAACTCCGCCTGAGGCAACGTTTTAAACCAACTCATGCAGCTAATGTTAGCTTAATTGGCTAAGCTACAGCTGATAACACCTGCCAGGAAAACATGCATACATACACTGTACATACTTCAATCTCCTGGTCAACTTTTATCTATTGGGAGATAATACAGCCACCCTCACAGATTAAGATATCACAGTGAATTTCCTTCACCACCCTTCTATGGATTGGTTATTAATGACCAGAGCACTCGCCTGCCGCGGGGCAAATGACTCAGTAGCATCGCACATTTCTCCCGCATGGACCGAGCAAAAAGCATCTCGTTTTCTATCTTTCTGTTTACCCCCCATCATTCACTCTCTCTGTTTCCATTCTGCCTCTTCTTCACATTTCTGTCTCCCACAACCATTTTCTTCCCACTCCCATTTCTCACCCTCCTCCGTTCTCCGTCTCCCGCATTCTTTCCCTCATCCATTCTGTCTCTATCGGTCTTTAAGGTCTGCGTATCAATCTCCATCTACGTCTCTCTGTTTGGAATTAATCTGAGGAGTCTTTCCTGATCACCAAACTTCATCTTTCTTTTCTTCCCCCCTTTCCCTCATTATTTCTCTATGCACAAGATTAAACTCCCACACGCGGGGCGAGGAGGAGACAGCAGAGGTGGATCAGAGAGGGGAAAAGGAAAGAAGAGGAGGGAGGATGAAGCAGCAGAAGGCTGAGAGAACAAGGGTTTAGCTACAGTATGTTCATCGGAAGCTGTCTGTTGCAATCTACTTCATGATGGATCATCCGGGTTTCTTTGCCCAGTGCCATCTTCGCCAAATCCATTTTTCGCTTTTGTCTTCCAAACTCTTCTTCCTTTGACCTTGTTCTCTTTCCCCCTCCCTCATCATCCTCCTCCTCCGTCTTTAGTCACCTCTTTCCCCTTTCTGCTTACTTCTTCTCATCTCCCAACTCCTTTGTCCTCCTTTATTCTTCCTCTCTCTGCTCTCTGATCATACTCAGAGGCCGTGCAGTCAAACCCTTTAATGGGAGTGTGGGAGTGTTGGAAGTGTGGTGGGAGCTTCCCCTGAGCAACAGCCCTGCTTAATGTAACGGTGTTCTGTGAAGCTCTCTCTCTCTCTCTCTCTCTCTCTCTCTCTGTGTGTCTATAACAGACCCGTTTCATCAGCACAGTGCCGAACCTGCCTGCCCTTCTGCCAAATTGCCTAAATGAGCTGGGACTTAAGTGGTGCCAAAGTTCATATCAAGTGGGCATTTCCACTGACATGATGTCGGTTTGTTTTCACAGAACCATCTGACAAGCTCTTCTTTTCAATCAAGAAATATTCTCCAGTTCTGACCGACGCCATTGCAGCATCTACGCAGAGCCGCCATTTTTAATGAACAGTCGCGCAGCTCACACGCCTAAACCACGGCCGTACCTGCCAGTACCTTTAGCTCCTCACAGGACGCCGAGCCGCCATTGTTGTTTTGAACGAACACCTAATCCACGAACGTTGCTACCAGTAGCTCCTGATTGGTCCGGTCAGATCTGTACAGGTTTTACTTACCTGGCATGACAGATTTATTCAATCAAGAAATCGAGAATGCAGCTGCCATGCAAGGTAACATTTCCACTGCACGGATCTACTCAACTTTGCTCTTTTTTGGTTTTCCATTAGCAAACGTTGTGGATGGTTCCTGGTACTGTTTTGGTACCACCTTGGTCCAGATGGAAGGTGGAGTTAAAACACTGCCGACTACTGATTGGTCAGAGAGAACCGTCACTAGCACGACAGGGGACATCCTGCACAAACCCGCCATTTTTAAATAGCCAAGCTACCGTCAATACCATTTTTACAATTTTATTTACTCGACCCGGATTTTAAAAAATTGCATCCTCTGTTTGGTTGCAGATGAAAGGATCCAGCGAGAAGATGACGTCACGGCAGTTTCAGGAGAAGCTCTGAGAATCCCGCCTACACTGAGGGGGTACTATCCACAGTGGAAAACAAAACAGAGAAAAGCACCTGGTACCCAAAGTGAGTCGAGGCAAACCATGCAGTGAAGCGTGAGTCTGGACTAGGTATGTAGCTGGTGAGGACTGAGCAGAGTGGCTCGTGCCCCAATGGGCTGAGCATGATTTATTTTAGTGCAAGTTCATCCAGAGGTTACACCAAAATACTGCGATGGACTAATGGATTAATTACTTGAACTGGGAATTGATTAAAAATGTATCGAAGAGCCACAGAAAAGAACAAAATCAGCCTCCAAGTAATTGGATGCTGATCCACTGTTTAAAAAGACACTTCAGTGACCCAATTTAAGGCTTATCCGAGAAAGACCCAATCCAAGCAGATGGTATAGAACCAGCATCACACCCAGGGAGGGACAGAGACAGACTTTCTAACAGCCAAGTCCAGTCTTCTCCCCATCAGGTCTCCCAGCATGCATTTATGTTCAAAGATCCCTCCGATTGGAACAATCTACCTGTTAATATTCGATCCTTCCACTTATTAAAAAATGCCCTGTCTTCTTATTTTAGGATCAGCTGTACATGTCCATAATTAATTACATATCTTTAATGATGTTTTAACCTTCATTAGTCATTAAAACTTTTTTTAAAACTTGTTATGAACAATGAGCCTGGAGTATCATCTCTTGAATTGCTTGCATTATTATTTGATATTTAAAGTTTTTGTGTGTTTTGTTTGTTTGTCACATTTGTTTTTTTGTTTTTTTTTAACTACCTTGTTATTTTGTCTGGGTTGTTTTGTTTTGTTGTGCTTCACTGTATTAACGTTGTCAAGGACCCCCTTGAAAACGAGATGATAACATCTCAAGGGGTTATTCCTAATAAAGAATTTCAACACACAATAAACGTGGATATCGTAACACTGAGTGAGGATGCTGGCCCATAAACATGGCGAGAGAGCCCCGGGGCTTCAAACAGAGGTGCTAGCGTGACGTGGACTATAAAGGGAACCACACTGAGAACTCTCCACAACAAATATTGGATCAGACGGCCAACAGAAGAAGGTTGGGAGGATTTATAGCGAGCTCTGACGTGAAGGAAGGCCACCATGTTGAGTGCGCAACTGGATGGAAAGGAGAGTCGTAAAACCATCAGAGAGATACATATACATTGTTGACGTTCACTTGTACATGCATGCACCCCTGCTGCTCAAAAAGGAAATGTTTGTGTGACAGTCCCAGGCTTTACATGGTAAGCATGTGCGGGAGTTTTGTAAATGTGCTGTTGAGTCGCGACATTCTAAAGGTTATCTACAAATCTCAAAGTGTTTATGGACACATATCTGTCGTGCATTATACAAACACTTTACCTCTATATACTGAACAATATCTCAAGTCTATCTGAAGCAGTTCCCAAACAGGAATAAAGCAACAATGAATAACGTTGGCAGGCAACAGAAACAGGATTTTCCAGTGCACAACGTGCAGAGGTTTCTATTATTTTGCCCCCTCAGAGTAATAATGATAAACTAATTAAAACAATTACAATTTGATCTTGAGGATTGAACTTAATCTCAAAACATTGTCTAAATCCTACAACGATCTACTACATTATTTTTGAAAATTTGTAATGCCATGGTCATAAATTGTCTTTTGACAGTAGCCGGCGCTCTACACTTTTATTCATGTGTTGCATCATTTGTTTGTTTGTTCTACTTTTCTTTCCTTCTATTTCCTCGATTTTTCAAAGGTTTGTGCAGATGCACGGTAGACTGCAGGAGAAGTTTTACTCACATGTCCTCAGGTGTCCAATGTAGGAGGACCTTCACCTTGCCAGACCCCTCTTTCCTTCTGGCTAGCACCTGCACAGAGACAATGGAGCAAAAACACAAGCTGAGCAATAAAAGACACAATAAGTGCTAAGAGCCAAAGAAAATGAGTTTGTCTCTGCTGTACTGTTGGCATTCTGCATATTCATAACCAAGTAACCTGCAACCAGCTCATGGAAAGTAACCCCCAAACATAAGACACAGGCATATCATTAACCTACATATTAATGGTTAATTATGAGACCTTTTTACGAGCATCAGATGAGCCCGATGTGTTGGGTTTGGCTCCTATTGCAGCATTCTCTCTCTCGTCTGTTGAGAACGGGCTTCAAAGACGTGCCCCCATCCTGGCCCCATCTCTCTAATGAATAATGAGGCTACATGCTTCAAACATCTCACCAAGTGATACAGTGGCTGGTCATTACACTAATAAGCAATGTGAGCACTCTTAATAATGCATGCAAGAGCTCAGTGAGACTTCTATTTTCAACGGGATCTATCCCACATCCCCCTGCAATATACTGTAAGACCGAGGAATTCAAATCCAGACAAAAGTTAGATATCTCCTAAGTATCCGGACTTAACTGAGAGCTGCTTATCGCAGCCAGCATTCTCGAGAGCCAAGGAGATAGACACGGGATACACACGGAGCAGTTATCACGATAAACAAGTCACTGCTTTTGTTGTGGATTATGTCAGCAGCAGACGCTTCAACGCTTTAGACAGGCGTGTGTCTGATGGAGACTAGCAGCAGACACTGTCTAACATTTGCTGCAGTAACATGGCACATTGTATTCATTTTATCTGTGTTTTGTCACCTGGTTTGACTACTCAAGAGACCTAAACTGCCAACACAACCTCAAACTTCAAGGCCTTTCTTCTTGTGAAAATACAGTTGAGACAATACCAGATTTCCTGAATAGTTGGCCCTTTTCATGCATAACATTTCATCTATCATGCTGTGTTGGTTTATAGTAAAACTGCTCTGGAATTCACACAAATATTGTCAGTAGAGGAAAGTAAAGCTAGAAAAATAACCAGGAGTGTCAAAAATAGCCAGAGATATAACCTCTTGCGTCAATTGGCTCTTTTTTGTTAGGAATGTCTATTTTTAGGACAGGGAATGAGCTCACGTGTGAAGAACTTTGCTTACGCACATGAATATCCGAAATTATTTTTGTGACTCTAGGGACCGGCTGCGGCATTGATAGAAACTGGTTTGAGGACAGGAGGGACGAGGCTCCACCGAGACAAGAGACAGAGACCTAGAAACAACCTCCTCATCTTATAGCTTTTCTTGCCCTTCCACTTCTGAGTCAAAACATGTAGGTTATTCATTTCTTTGTTTTTTTGGAACCTCGATCAATTTTATTCATCTCACTGATCGGACAGTATTGCCTATTTTATGCTCAGGTGGTCCATGTTTTTGTCTTCTGTCTGGCACAAACCAAAAACGTATGTTATTTTTCTCTTTCCGTCCTTTTTTAAACTAATATGTTAGAAAATAGCCTCCTCCTATTTTGCTGTGAGTACAGGAGGGGCAAGATGAAGTGTGCAAATCTATATTTATATTTTGTCTGACACAAAACACGTCAAGCTACATTCTGATTCACTTTTTGGAGGAAATATTTAGGCTCTGTTAGCACATATGAATTTTGTTGTTGTTGGCTTGGTGCCTTAATATTTGTCTGCGAGAAGCTTTGCAAATAGCAGCCAAGTTGGCAAATCAACCCTGTTGTTGCCTCTTGTCTGTAATACAGTGTTCAAGCGTAAAACTCTTCAGAGTGGAAAAGACAACAATTAGGCAGAGCGACGCAGCAGTAACAGTGAGGAAACCGAAAAATTACTTGAGCGTCTCATGCTTTAACAGAAAACTCTTTTCTGGACACTGTATTCAATATTAAGTGAAAAAAAATCTACTACCAGATAAAAGTAACAATAATAATATTTTTTAATACAAACGATGTTTGTTAATCTGCAAATCAAAACATATATTTCTTGTCCTTTGTTTATAGAGCTCAACTTAATTTGCTATTAAAAATCCCTCTTTGACGTTTCCAAATCAATCTTTAGAAGAAGTTAAAAACTCCTTCCCAGCTTTTCAGAGCATTAGTCACGCCTCATAAATTAACATTGTCGTTGCATTTTGTTCTTGTTTATCTGCCTCTGACTTTATCTGCTATCTTCCCACCCGTAGACTGTATAAAATATGGACGTAGTCTCCGTGGCGTCGCCCGTAGGTTTTTGTAGAGCCAAAATGAAGCTCAACATGGGTGGCTCCATCGGTCTCCGTCCGTTGCGGTCTTGGCAGGGCCGGATGCCGCCTACCTCCCGGGCCAGCTAATCCAAAAATGGGCAAAGAGGTGGAGCGTGGATGGAGCTGAGGCTGAATTAAGTGTACAGTCAATGCGACCGACAGTCACCTGTCACTCAAAACACCCAGGCAATTAATTATACATAACTTTAAGCCTCAATATAATTTAAACGGATGAGTTGTACAGTTGTCATGAACGGGGAAATTAGCTACAGAGACCAAAACATTTTTTTTGTACCAGGCTTGTTTGTACTGTAAAGTTGAGCATTTAAACATGGGGGTCTATGGGGATTCATTCGCTTTTGGAGCCAGCCTCAAGTGGCCATTCGAGGAACTGCAGTTTTTGGCACTTCAGCGTTTTTTCAGCCTCGGAGGTTGCTCCACGGTAGACCCACATGCAAAGAAGACACAACTTCTCAGAGTGGTCAGGACCTGGCTGCAGCATTAGCCTGAATCCTGTGCTGACTGAAATGGGCCATACACTAAGTGTCTCAAGCCTTGCGGCTAAAGACACCAGCAGCTGCTCCACTGCCCTTTTAATTAAAAATACATAGCTGTTAACCCGTGCCCTCTGGCTCCTCGCAGCACCAGGTTAATAATCACAAGCTCAGGCTACCCTTGAACAGGCCATGACCATGTATGTTAAAGGCTGAGGATGAAGAAGTGGGCTTGTGTTTAAGCAGCATGAAGTGATTTGTAAGCAGAGTGGTTTGATGATGGCAGTTGGTGCTTTAAGAGACCGATCTTAATCTTCTATAGACCCGAGAGAGAGAGAGGGAGGTAAAGAGAGCAGGAGGAAACAGGGAGTGAACAGTGGATATTAGTGTGGCTCCAAAACAAGGCAGTGAAAACTGCAGGACTAAAGCCGGGGGAGGGCAGGCCTGCTAAAACTGGGTGCCTGTCTAGTGTCAGGGGGTCAAGCTGTGGATGACGCAGATTGGCGCAATAACAAAAATATCCCATCATAAACATGACTGAGCTGCTCTGGCGTGTCAGCAGGCCCGCTGGCCAAACTCCACAGAACCCCCACAGCTCTACTCCATCTCCCCAGGCCTGGGAAGGTCCGCTGGGGCCTGGGGTCTGACGCAGCGACGCGGTCCTTCTCCACCACAACCCTCCAGGGATTAGAGAGGAGAATGTATGTGCCCAACTGGCCAGATCTCCTTCCGATTCCATGACCCCGACCTTCACTTAACCCCCCTTTCCCTCGTCCTTTCTCTCTCCCAAGTCTCCGTTTCCCTCCATTTGTTTCTCTCACTCCCCTGGCCGGCTCTTCCACCTTCTCAGTCTGTGTCCAAATATGCGGTTATCTCTCTTAACCTCTTCCCAAGCTTTATCTTCACTTTTTTTTTTTCTGAGATTTTCTTTTTAAATTCTTGGCTGTTGGTGAGCTGTTGAGGTTTGTAAGGAGCAGAGCAGAAAATAGTAGAAAGGGACTGAGCTAAGAGCAGACAGATACTGTAGCGAGGATAGCACCGATGTCGACATATTTACAATTTAACAGGAACACAAGCATCAACAGCGACTCTGTTTAACATGAAATGGCTTCATGACATTCTATTTGCATGATGAAAATGGACATGCATGCATTAGTCACATGTATACCCTCCAGGTCTGTCACACACTTCCATCATCTGTGAGCTTGTGGGCACACACACACACACACACACACACACACACACACACACTTTCAATTTCAATCAATAAACTTCAATATTTCTAGAGTTTACTGACTTTGAGTGACAATATTATTTTTCCTGCATTTTTTTTTTTTTCTGTTGCACAAATTAATGATTTCCACAAGCAAACTGTAATTAAAATCAAACAATTGGAACTTTTTCTTTTACAGAAACAAAGAAATGTATCTTGTGTAACAGTGGATCCCTGTTCTGATTTTTGCATACATTTGTCATATTGTGATATATATTTATACGAGAAAATATCCTTATTAATATGATGCTAATATTGCCCATTCCAGTAAACTACCCCCCAAATCTGTGTATGCATGTTTGTGCCGTCAAATGTAGATTATGTGGTTTAAATGACACGTGAGGTGCTCCAGGAGATGTTTTCACTTTTATCTTAGGGGAGAAAATGTAGAGCACACAAATTGTTTCTGCTAGGTTAGACCGCGATGGCACGCTATAATAGCACAGCACATTAAATGTATAATTTATATATACACAAGTTAATTAACTCACTGGGGGAAGAAAAATACCAAATTGCTAATTTTCTCTGTGCTAGAAACAGATAATACAAATGTCTGGCCTCAGGTACCTGCTGTAAAGAGAATAACTGTCAGGGACTAAACAGTAGGTTTCTATATGAATATGAATATGAGAAACAGCAGATGATGACCCTTTCATTTTTCCACCATCATGCAATGTGAGGGTCTTAAACAGGAGACAGAGTGCTCCCTAGTGGTACTGCACAAGAAAAGCACTCATTCAAAAAAAAAAAAAAAGAATCTTGCCATTCACATCTAAAGAGTCACTACTGTTAACCTCCATTGATACAGAATTAATTCCTCCACTCTTTTGAAGCTGTTGTCAGTGAGAGACGGAGAGTATTTCACTATAAAGATATTTTAAGATATCAATATTAAGATATTTTTCCTGCATGTGCTCATATGTGGCCTCAGTAGTAAGGTGCAAAGGCATTTCAGAGCTCATTAACAATGTATCGCGCACCGGGCTCAGAATGGACCGAGCACCGTACACAAAAACAATCCAATTGTCTTTTCTGTGAAGGTTGATTCAGAGAAAAACAACATCAAGCCTTGGGGCGATTCACAAGGTTCACTTCAAGTGCACTGAGAAAAAATCTGCAGTGATCGGATGCTGATTGTCAAATAGTGATTCTCTCATGCCCCCTGTTGTCTAAAAAGGAAATTACATCAAATAAAATACATTTTAAAAAGGCGCAAAACTGTGAAAACAATCATGCACGTTAAATGACTCGGTTGTCTTTTTACCATACATAAGATAGATTATGATTTATAT
>JAOVVB010028018.1:0-15736 GCA_028570985.1 Heterobranchus longifilis
AAGGCAACAGTGCTAACCTATAGGCCACGGGAACTAAATTACAATTTAAGAAGATACCGTCAATAAGATTTTCTTTGAGCCAAGGTCTGAATTTCATGCTTGTGTTAGGACGCAGTCATTATAAGTCTATAATAAGAAATAAACTTTTCCTAAACATTTAAATAATATTTTTGTAAATTTTCAGTAACTACATAAAATATATGGATATTTTGAACTTTTATGACCTTGTATATTTCTTTGTATTTGTATGGAATACAAACAACAATCTTCAGTAAATCTTCATTTGCACACTGCTGAGCTGTAAATGAATATGAAAGGACTCATACCAGACTCGTTCAAGTATTTTTCACACCCTCGTCTCAGACTGCTGCGGGTATCTGTGTGTTAACGATACAAGTTTTATCTCATAGTGACGGTTCACATTACTCCTTTTAATTATTGACACAATTTTGGAATATATGAGACAAACTGGTTTTAAACTTCCCGCAGGAAGAATAAACATATATTAATCTGTCCGTTAATTTATGAAGGTCCAGGTTCGGACCTCAGTAAGCCATTTAGTTATTTCTTTGCCATTTAGTAGGCCCTTAATCCCTGACGATGATGATGATAATAATGAATGTTGTTGTTTATTAAACTGGAATACTGTAATGTTAGATTTAATAGTGAAAGAAACCCAGTTTTGTAAACATTCAGAAAACAAATGTCAGTAGGCATTAAAGAAAAAGCATTTGGCATTTGTGTTGGAATTTAAATTAAATTATATTCTCCTTAGTTCAATAAGATACACAGTGACACATTATATCACCTCATCCAGTCAGAATTATGTTTTTTTTTTTTTTTTTATAATATGTGATTGGTTAAACTATTTCCCCGCAAAGCGCTTCTGAAGAAAGACAGCAACTTTACAAAACAAGGGGGAAAATAAGCACAAACATTAAGACAAACTTCCGGTCACATGACGAGGTAAACCCTGCGTGAGACGTTGATTAGCCCCGCCCACATGTTACCTAGGCAACATTAATATACAACATGGCCGGACGGGAGAAAGCTCGCGAGACGGGCAGATCAGCTGGAAGCTTAAAAACCTCCGCTGATAAAAAAGTATGTGTGTGTGTGTGTGTGTGTGTGTGTGACCTGAACACATGTAACTGAGAAGTAAATAGGGTTATTTTTTTATCGCGCGATTAAATATTTTCTAGTTGGCTCATTCCCAATTGTAGAGTAGGCACTACAGAGGGTATGACGTAATGGCGTTTCAGCAACAGGGAACAATTTAGGATGCAGCTGTACTCAGAGAGCTTAATGCATTACTGTGCTTTCGAACCAGTTTGACATAAATTAAGTAAAAAAAAGTAACTTTTTTTAGGCTTCTGGACAAAAGTATTTGACCAAATCTGCAGTGACATTGTATCCAATTACATATACCTAAATATGGATTTGGTCCTCCTTTTGCAACTATAACAGCTTCCACTCTTCTTGGAAGGCTGTTCACAAGATGTTTGGAGTGTTTCACTGTTTCTGTAGAGGATTCATGAGGTCAGACACCGATGTTGGACGAGAAGGCCTGGCTCGATGGTGCTGAGGTCAGTGCTCTGTGTGGGCCAGTGAAGTTCTTCCACCAAATCATGTTTTTATAGTCCTTGATTTGTGCACTGCGATGCACAGTCATGTTGGAATAAAAAAAAAGGGCCTTCCCCAAACTGTTGCCACAAAGTTGGAGGAATAGCAATGTCCAAGATGTCTTGGTATGCTGAAGCATTATTATTATTGCCCTTCACTGGGGATAAGAGGCCTGATTAAAACAACTGAATTTGATAATTAACAGGTTTGGCCAAATACTTTTATTAAACATATAGTGTGTACTTGACTAAGTGAAAATATAAGCTGGTTCAGGTGGTCCCTTCTTCTGTGTTGAAGGTGCATGGAGCAGGTGAGACGTTTCCTCAGTGGCCGCGTCTATCATGTGAAAACATAAAGCTGGTTATGAAGCTGTCTGTGGACCAGGTGCAGCTGTAAGTAAGCAAATCTATACATTTATAACACTTTAATCAATTCACTTACTACTCAAGCTTGTACACCAAGGACTGCATAGATAATTATGAACATGCCCATCTTTCACAAACTCTTAAGTTAAGGTTTCATTTAATCTGACAAGATGCAATTTATCGCCAAAAGTTTATTGACACCTGACCATCACACTTGCATATTTGTTTTCCCCAAACAAACATTGTCAATTGCTTGAGGAGAAACACCTAGAAAAACAGGATTTTTTTTTCTGGTTCCTGCCCGTGCAACGTTTTGTAAATATTATCTTTATAAGTGTAACCGAGACAAGTAGCTGCTTGACAGTATTGTTCAGGAAAGCATGTAGATCAGATCCTGGCAATAAAAATATTTCATGCATGTACAAGGTCCTGTGAAAACTTGAGAAGGAAGGAGGGATAAGTATATCTGATCAAGAATAGACAACACTATGAAGAAATCAGTGGATGTGTACTAACTGCCAATAATGGTTGAAAAAAATCATTAGGGTATTTTATTACACCCTTAGAGAAATCCCATAATGATAGCAACCCCTGTGTTTTCTGAAGAAATTTGATGAAAACCAAGATTCAAAATTCAATCACAACTATATTTTTTTTAGTATTACAGACTGATGGAAAGGGATTCATAAATCTCTATGACACATTTTTAAACACAAAAAAAAACTTTGAGCAAATACCTTAAGAATGGCTGGAAAGAGATAAATATTTACTAATATATCTCTCTGGTGGCCGGTAAAAAGCCTTTGACCAGGAAATGGTTATCACTTGAGTGCTTAACATCATATTCACGGTTGGGAATTATATTGGACATTTACAAAATGGAGATGATGGCAGCAACACTTAATCATAAAAAGGAACATTCTTTCGTGCTGGAAAAAAATCTCTGAACTGTGTACCTCTTCATAGACCTAATGGTAATTTTTTAAACCTTTGACTGTTCTACAAAGAAAATTATACTGTACAAACATACTTTATTTTCCTTTTTCTATCTCAGAAAAACACTGGGTGAAGAATGATCCTAAACTTAAACATTTGATAGCCAACTAATGGCCAAAACAAAAGTCACCATTTTAGAGAGTCCAAATTATTTGCCTGCCTCAAATACCAAAAACGTGGGAATGGTGGCTCAAGTGGCTTAGGTTCTAAATTGTTGATTTGAATATCTGAGGATTCGGGTTTGAGCCCTGTCATTGGTGAGTTGCCACAACCCATACTACCCAGCCACTGCATGCAGTGCCCCACTCGTCCCAAGCCCAGCTAGAAAAATGTGCCATGTTTTGTTCGGATGGGATGGTCCGCAATGGCAACCCCTTGACAGTAGCAGCCGCAAGGAAGTTTAGTTTATCAAGTACTGAAATCAATTAAGAAGATTTAAATTGACTGCAGTTGAGTTAAGAGCTTTCCAACACATTATTAAAACCTGTAAGGATAGTGATGATCCTTCAACTACATGAAAGAAATGTGGTCAGAAAAAAATCATGAGTTGCTTGTTGTTAAATGCTTAGTAAAGATGCATGGTAAAAAGAAATCACAGCTATGGTTTATAGTGAAAGTAGGAGCATTTGCACATGCATAATGTATCGAGAATTGGGACTAAACAGCTGGGTGTCCATAAGACAACCACTCGTTAGTGAGACCAATTAGGAAAGTAATTTTGGAGCAATGGAAAAAGGTCATGGTCTCTGATGAGTCCAGATTGACCACATTACAGAGTGATACGGTAAATGCCCACTGTACAGTACAAGCCTCTGGAGGCATGGTTATGATCAGGGGTTGCTACAGTTGGTCAGGTCTCGCAACGTTATTGGGCAATAAAATGAAGTCATGCTGATGACCTGAATGTACTTTGAATGACCTGAATGTCTTTTCTTTCTTCCCTGATGTGACAGGCATATTGCAGGATTCAAATTGTGAAATTGTGGTTATGGGAGCATGAGGAATCATTTTCATACAGTACATGACTTTGCCACCACATTGTGCAGCATAATGAAAGCTAAAGGCAGTCGATGGAATCTTGGAGTGTGCGACTTTTTTTTTTGGCCAGGCAGTGTGTTTGTTCACACAATAAAAAAAATGGATAGAGATATACAGTACATATTATGCTGAATTTCCTGTATTCATTGAACATTTTATTAGGAATTCTATTCTAATACTAGATAGGGCCTCCTACCGCTCGTAAAACAGCCTCAATTCTCAATGGCATGGATTCCACAAGATGTTGGAATCTTGGAATTCCTTTGAGATTCTGCTCTTCCTGAGAATCCTTTGTTGTTCCACAATCCCGAAGGATTCAGATCTGGTGCCTGGAGGGACACTGAAGAAAACAACTCATTTAAATGTTCATGAAACCATTTTGAGACAGTTCTTGCTTTGTGATATGTTGCATTATAATTCTGGAAGTAGACATTAGAAAATGGGTAAATTGTGGCCATGAAGGGATGCACATGCTTAGCATTGATACTTAGATAGGTTTTGGCATTTAAGTGATGGTTTATTTGTATTAATAAGGCAAAAGTGTGCCAAGAGAACATTCCCCAAACCATTACAGCACTTCCATCAGCCTGGACCACTGACCCAAGGCAGGGTGGCTCCATGGATGCATGCTCTTGTTGCCAAATTCTAACACTGCCATTTGTGTGCCCAGGCGGAAATTGAGGTTCATTGAACCAGGCTGCATTTTTCTACACAATAACTGTCTACTTCTGTTGAATTTGTGCCGACGCTGGCCTCAGCTTTTTGTTCTCGCCTGGTAGAACGTGGTCTTCTGCTGTTTTAGCTGTCAAGTTTAGACATGCGCGTTCAGAGATGCTTTTCTGCTTAACACAATGCTAAAGAGTGGTCATCCGAGTTACTGTAGTCTTTTCAGCTCGGACCTGGCTGACTGTTGTTTTAAACTCATTGTTTATATGTGGGCGGCATGGTGGTGTAGTGGTTAGCACTGTCGCCTTGCACCTCCAGGGTCCGGGTTCCCAGCCAGGCTCGATTCCCGTCTCTGTGTGCATAGAGTTTGCATGTTCTCCCCGTGCTTGGTGGGTTTCCTCCGGGTACTCCGGTTTCCTCCCACAGTCCAAAGATACGCAGGTTAGGCTAATTGGCGTTCCCAAATTGCCTGTAGTGTGTGAGTGTGTGTATGTGTTTGTGCCCTGCGGATTGGCACCCTGTCCAAGGTGTACCCTGCCTTGCCTAGGCTCCAGGCGACCCTGAATCAAGCGGTATAGAAGATGAGTGAGTGAGTGAGTGAGGGAGTGTAAATATGTGTGCTTTTCTAAAGAAAGTCTATTTTTTTCCCAGGAAGGATGGAAATGGCAACCTTTCCTCTGAGAAGTACTCTACAGTTGTGTAGAGGCAATGTACCTCTATTATACAGTTTATCCCTTTTATTCACAAATAAATTCAAAGGCAAAGCAAATTAACAAAAAAGGTTTTAAAAAAATTTAATGAGTAAATGCTTTGTTAAAATTGCAACTGACAATCCAAGCAGCTGTTTAAAGCAAAGAAAATATTTTTGGATGCATTTACAAAAACAATAGTTGAAAGAGTGGAATATTGTCCTTTTCTTTTTGCAGTCATTTATAATGTGTGTGTTTTTTAAATAAAGGAAGAACATTTATTGCCCTAGAAGTTCCCTCAATGAAAAGTGTGAACTCATTCACTTACTGTCTATACCACTTTATTCTGTATTCAGGGTCACAGGGGGCCTGGAGCCTATCCCAGGAGGGTACACCCTGGACATGGTGCCAATCCATCACAGGGCACACACACATACACTCACTACGGGCAATTCGGGAACACCAATTAGCCTAATCTGCAGGTCTTTGGGCTGTGGGAGGAAACCGGAGTAGTCTGAGAAAACCCACCAAGCATGGGAACTCCATGCACACAGAGATGGGAATCGAGCCTGGTCGGGAATTGAATCTGCATTTTGGAGGTGCAAGGCGACAGTGCTAACTACTACATTTCCGTGCCGCCGAAAAGTGTGAACATTTAAGGATAGTTAAGAACTAGAGACAATTCCTGGAGAAACTGAAGTAGGGGCCATGTGGATGTTTCAGTTTTCCCGAACAAAACAGCGCAAACGGTGAATTTTTAGCCCATTGGGGTCCTGAGATGTGGCCATTCCCTTCTCCTATGTGTGTGCGTGTGAGGGAAGGCAAGGCATGAGGGAAGGCAAGGCATATTTGGCCCAGTCTGACTCACATGCTGAGAGTGTAAAATGATGCCACAGTGCAAAATGAAAGGATTTCTATGGGAAAATCTGTTTTATAAGGTCCCAAACAGACTTTCATAACTCCCAAATGGTTTGAACAGTGTTCTTCATTTAAAATGATCACAAAGCAGGAGACCCAGTTCTCTAGTTTACTATAATCAGGGCTTTGTGCAAAATTAAATGAGCATCAGTGATTAACAACTTTGTAATGTTAAAAAAAAATAACTTTGCTTTATCTTTGTTTTGGTACATTGGCAAATGCTAGACATCTGTCTTTTCAATAAATGCACAATGACACAAATAGTTGTGCTGATGAATGCAGTAAAGAGACAGCTTTGCTTTTCTGTAACACTTTGCTTAGTGTTGTTCTTCTGCTTTCAGAGAATTTCCTGATAAGGAGACTCAAGAAGTGAAAATTTCTTTTTGAACAGTGAACTGTCAAATATAGGGTTAACAAAGTTATTGCACTTTGACTTTAGTAAGAATGTAGCCCATTATGTGTACAGATGTTCTAGTAATCTTGTCCATAACATCCTGTTTTTCCTGGACAGTTTATTTTTATGTACAGTAAATATCCTTTTGGTTCACTATACTGCTTTTAAAATAGTAAAGTGGATTTTTTTAAAGACAATTTAGAAAAGACATTAGTAATGACATAAGATGGTAAAACTGTGCAGCTTGACATACAGTAGATCAGGGACATTGCTTTTATCAAATATTGCTCCAACTGGACTGGGTGACTGAAATAGAAGTTCAGTCCAAATTCTTAAACAAAAAAAATGGACAGAATAGTTTTATTCATGAAAAATCTAAAAATCTGATGTCTTCATGGTCTATTAATATTTGTAAGCTATTAGCCTCATTTACGAAAAATATGACAAAGCTTTAAATGCAATGGAAGCCGTTAAATAATTCGACCAAAATTATGCTTTATTAAAAATTGGCTTTATTAAAGTGGATAAATAACTTGACCAAAAATTGCATGGATATTCATATATGGCCAAAAGTATGTGGTTCCCTGACCATGTCTTCCATATATTGAACTGGGATTGAAGGGGCATGGTGTGGCCTGCTTGTCTTAGCAATGCCTATAGCTGCATCTGACTCATAACCACATTCCACAGTGCAAATGGAAGGATTTCTATGGAAAAATCTGTTTTCATCAGGTCCAAAACAGACCTTTCTAACTCCTAAATGGTTTGACCAATTGTCTTCATTTATAATTTGCACATGGCAGGAGACCCAGCTCTCTGGTTTGCTGTAGGGGATTTTTGTAGGGAATTTTCTTTTTTTTTTTCATTTTGTGAAGCTGCTTTGAGGCAATGACCATTGTTAAAATCTCTATATAAATAAAATTGAATTGAGCAAAATTTCTGTATCTCTCCTGTTGTATCTCTTGAGAGAGATACAGAGGTAGTTTTTTTTTTTTTTGCTGATTCACTGCCTCCCCACTGTAAAATCCAGCTCATTGCTCATTCTCTATGGAGCGAGGTTGGAGTGTCTTCGCAGCCATATCTGAAAGAGTTATTGTTTTTGATCAACGTGATTTTCACAAAGTAGTAGAGATTTTCAAGCCGTTTGTCTTAACATGTCTCATTGTGCAATCCCATAAAATTTGAGCAAGCTACGAGTTTTGGTGGAGTTCCCAGACTACAGTATTGCTGTTAACTCAGTGGTTTGTTTTGGCTACTACAGCTTGAGAAACATTTAAGTTTCTTGGTGGTGTGTGCAAAATTGAGGGAGATATGGCTGCCTAGTCCTGAACCAAAAAAAGCTAGAATTTTCAGAAAACCGACAAACTAATTTCTTAGAAAACTTATACCACGACATTCCCGATGGTGAGAGACCCTAATTTTTGTGGATTAATTTATTAGGTTAACTTAAATCATTGGAAAAATAACTATTACTTACCTCTCATGACTGAAATAAAATTTCCTAAATCCTATGCTTCGACTAAAGCAAATAGCTTTTGATTAAAGAAAGAGCTGAGCTCTATCTTTGTTCTAGTGAATTGCCAGATATCAGTCTTTGCAGTGAATGCCCAATGATACAAATACTGTAGCTGTGCTGATTCAGGCAGTAAAGACACAGGTCAACATTTCTGCAATGTTTTGCTTAGTGGAGAAGTTGTTCTTCTGCTTTCTGAAAATTTCCTGAAAAGCAGACTTTAATAAATGAGAATTTAAAGATGTTCGATTCATTTTATCCATAACATCCTGTTTTCTTGTTCCTAACTGCTATTAAATATAATTTAGAGAGACTTAATTAACTGTATTATAGGGCAAAATGTCATCTAAAGCTGTGCAGCTTGATGTAGAGGTATTTCAGCACTTGAAGACAATTGTATTCAATAACGTTGCTTTTATTGAGTACCGCTGGACCGGGTGACTGAAATAGAAGCTCAGTCCAAATTCTTTTAAGTCTTAAACAAAGAAACAGAACAGCTTTATTAGACTTTATAGACAGAAGAGCTTTATTAATGAAAAATAGAATAGAAGAATCTGATGTCATATTATTGGTGGCCTATTTATATTTATAAGTAAATACCTTCCAAAAGGAAATATATGACAAGGTTTAAAATTTAACGACTTAAAGAAAGCTCAATTTCAGCAACCTCAGGTAAGTTGTTTATTAGTCTGCCTTTATTAAAGTAGATAAATAAATCAACCAAGACCACAAGAATACTCATTATATAGGAAAGTTTTTGACCATGACTCTCATATACTGAACTTGTTTAACATCCCACTTCAAAGGCATGGCATTATTATGGCTTTGACTTGTCTGCTTTGTGTCATAACAATCTCCATTTTTCTATAGGGGCATTCCACTAGATTTTGGCATGATGCTTGGGAATTTGTGCTGATTCTGCCACAAAAGCCTTAGTGAGGTTAAGCACTGGAGGCCTGGGCGTAAATAGTGTTTCAATTCATAAGAAAGGACCGAGGTCAGGGCTCTGGGCAAGCCATTGCAATTCTTTCACGTCAGTCTTGGTGAACCATTTCCTCATGGAGCTTGTTTTTTTTTTTTACGATAACAAAAAAACCCCAAAAAAAACAGCATTATCCTGCTGGAACAGGTTTGGGCCACTTCGTTCCAGTAAAGGGAAGTTGTAAAGATACAAAATACACAGACATTTTAAACAATTGTGTACTTTCAAGCAGAGCTGCCTACTTTTCAGAAAAGCTTGGAGTGAGATTCTGAAAATAAGGCCATTGGTTCTGTGGGTACATGTACACTAGGTCCCCAATCCCACCCCAACCACTAATGATTGCTCAGTCATTTTGCTCGCGTCTTCCATAGACACCTGCTTTGAATATGAAGGTGTGAGAAATGGATGTGTGGCGTGAAAGCGTGTAAAAAGAGTACGAGTCTCACGGTCGACGTGTGAGAGTTGGCAGTTTTGTTTCAACTACTGTACTTTTGGCTCAAGTTCTCAAGGGGAGTTATGGTCAGGAGTTCACAAACTTTTGGCCATAGAGTGCAGGTAGGATCGGTTAACATTGTGAGAACAGTTAGATTTTACTGCATTTGCAGACACCCTTATCCAGAGCAACTTACATTTCATCTTATTATACATCTGAGCGGTTAAAGGCCTTGCTCAAGGGCCTAACAGTGACAACTTGGTGGTTATGGGGTTTGATTGAACCTGGGACCTTCTGATCAATAGTGCAACACTTAACCACTAAGCTACCCCTGCCCCTAGACAAATGAAGCCAAAAAGATTAAGCCAGTTGTATTTCTAAACATGCAAGCCTATTCAAGACTAGTATTTCATTTTATTAGGAACATATGCTAATTTCAAACTGGCAACTGCAACAGGGAATTCATCATACTGTGTATTTTGTTAGTATCATAATATCATTTAAATCATACTTAGCTTTCTGTTAGTCAAGTTAAATTGACCTTCTTAATGTTTTGGAATGGTAAGTACCCAGATGATATAATAGTTTTTAACTAGCATTTTATGTTAACATTGACAGATAATGTAAGAGTTTAGATCAGTTGCTCTTAAATTACGAAACTCAAAATAAGTTATGAAACTACGAAAAATGAAAACTACTCCACGTCCATAGCAGGAAGTTTAAATGTGTACCTCTGCTGCAGAAAGGTGTCTAATGTTTTTTTATTTATGTTTTTTATACATAACTTTGGGGAATGCATATACACAAAGAATTAATGGATGTAAAAAAATCTATTAAATCTTGGCTATTAGAATCATGGATAAAGTTTAGTGTAGAACCGCATGTCCACATGGCAACTCACATCCTCATTTGATTAAACAAAAGATGAGGGTATAGTAGTATTTACAGTGCTTTGACAAAGTGTTCAAGCCCGCTAAAGGTCATCAGATTGCAAATGCCTCTTGCAGATTGTTCTAGTCAGTATTTTATTTGAAAACTAATATGCTTTTTAAGTAAATTTTTAAGGTCAAAATGTATTATTTGTTGGTTAATTTAAAAAAAACCTTTGCTTGCTTCTTTCTTTTCCTTATTTTTTTGGTTTGCTTGTTTTTTAGCTGACTGATACAAGTTCTTTTGTAATATTCCCAGTATTTTTTCTGTCCATTCTCCCATTCCTTTTGACAGGAAGCATCCCCAGAGCAAGACGCTGCACCGCCATATTCCATTGTGTGGGTGGTGTTAATTGAGCACTTTGAACCCTGTCCAAACAGTATATCTCATGTTCACTGAATAACTCTTATGCAGCTCTTATAAGAGAGGCTTCCTCCTATATAGTCATCACTCCATTTGTATGGTTGACCATGGTTGTCCTTACTCCACTCTCGGGCCATTGTACTCAGTAATGCCTTCCTAGTGAATGTTGGTGTCACTGCGGTTCCCCTCACCAGTCTTTGTCTTGTTTCTGCACTGAGTTTGATGGCTGGCTCGGCTATTGCTTGCTTGGGTTTTGTAGTGAAGCCTCCACATCCTCATTATTGATCCATCAGTGCTTAATGGGATGTTGAACACATTTTATTACCTTACCGTTTACTTCCTTTCAAAGAAAGAGCTTCCATCTTCATTTTTACTCTTTCTGTTGAGAATGAGTTTTTTTTCAATGACAGTTAAACCGAGGTAGTTCTTGTTTAGCTATTCTTATGATTTTATATGAGATGGCCAATTTAATATTTTATATGACATGGTCAATTATAAGTCAGGTGTGTCCTCGTTAAGGCAGTATCTTTTGTCTGGAGCTGCTGGAATCTGGGTAGTTGAATACTTACTGTATGTAAGCAAGATTTTTCATTATTTTTTTATTTTCTGATAATTACTTGCTGACTTGTACTCCATTTTGACCTAGGGGTTGAATACTTTTGCAAACTACTGTATTTTAGACCAATCAACAAATTGATCATTGATGACAATGATAATTATAATGTGCCCAGTTAAAAAAAATAGTAAATAATTCTGCATTTATATTTCCTATTTCTGAATTTGGGTTGAATGCAGCATTCAAATGAGGAACCGCCATACAAGTCTATGTGAATGAGTTAGTAACGACAACATATTAGAATTTGTGCATTAATATAACCTGTGATCAGCAACTCGGACTTCTGTCAGAACTGCTGTTATAGAAAAATCAACACCTTCTGCCCAATCAGAATCCAGAACTGGACAGCGCTGCAGTATACAGTAGTAGTCACTGACTGATGTCAACGCAAACGTTAGTCATTTTCACAGACAGTTGGATGGCATATCTTGTGTGAAGTGTACTTGGCATTACAGTGAAGAATTAATTTAAATGTGGTTCTGGCATTTCTCTTCTCTTCTGCCAGAACAGGATTGTTATTGACTAAAAGAAAATTCTTTGGCTTGGAGAAGGTTGAGATTTGTCCTCCATCTCAGGTGGATTATCATTTGAATGACAAAGAGCCTTTTAAGCACATTTTAGCATAATAATGAAAAATTCAATAATAGCACACACAAAGGATAAAAAGGAAGAAAAGACTGAGTCTTGATATACTGTAAGGAGACAACTAAAAATCTACTTAATATGCCATTTTCTAAAAAAAAAAAAATCTATGACATACAATACATTATTTCCAACATAATTCATAAAAAAAGTGGATGTGAATCCACTTTTTGTCTTCGCTACAGTTCAAGAGCTTTATATAAATCTGTTCTTTAGTATGAGTCCTTCTCACTAAACTGATATTGCAACATTTGCGACAGTCTGGTCGTAGAAGCAGAAGGAGTTGCAAACTAAAGCTGAATCATTTTCCTGTTATGTACTGCATCTGGATGTGGTTTAGTCGTAGTCACCCAAGTTTTATTTCAAAACTCTGGACAACTGATATTCAAAATCAAGCTGAGTTTGGACATCAAATATATACTGTATAGTGGTTTGAAAAGTGATAAATACATTGTTGAGCTACACTATACGCCTTGAAAATTCCCATTAATAAATAATAGCAGAATCATTATTAAATAATTTTGGGAAATTTATCTTAAAATGATCCATACAATAAAAAGCATTGTAGTACAGTTATAGTTGTGCGGTCATTTCATACTGTAAAGATGTTTTATTTATTTAGATTATATTGCAAAGCATTAGAAATACCTAATATTAATAAAAGTCTGACTATTTCGATAAAACACAGAAAATTATTTGGTATTGTGTTTTGGTTATTGTGACAAATAAGGAAATTAGTGCTAGTTTTTGATAGAATGTAAGTGCATTTTGCATAAGAAGCATCATGTTAGTGAGAGGATTTATAAATAATTTCTAGCAAGCATTATTCAGGATTAAAAAACAAAACAAAGTGGTGCTATATGTAAAAATAGCTTGATGTTATCCTATCCAAGAAAGACAAAGTGACGCAATGCATTGTGCTGATTAAGCAAAAAAGTGAGACAGGGCAGCTTAATACTTCTCCTTTATAAATGTTGTTCTTCTATAATAATTTCTAACAAGCATTATTCAGGATTTTAAAAAAATATTCTGTATACATCTCAGCCCTAACCTCATAATACACTTGGTGGAATAGTTTAATTTGTACAAACTGTACTACAACTATTCAAATCACATGTTATGCACTTACCAATGGGGGTGCTACGGTATATGTGGTGCTTAGTACTGTATATATGGACCAGGACAAATGCTCAGTGACAGGGCAGATAAGTACAATTTTAATGCAATTGCAAGGTAATGGATACAAACAAAATAGTTTACATTGCAGTGGGGCACAGGGGGTAAAAATTTTAACCACATGTATCGTCAAATCTTTAATGTGTTATAGAAATATTAAAAACAAGGGTGCAGATCCCAAATGCTTATAATACAGCACTCTGTCTTTTTGGGTAAGGACCTACCAACTTGGCAAATCTTGATGTGACAATTTTGCTTCACTGCTAGCAAACAATGCTCCAAGTCTTACAAATTGCAAGAGGACCTCTTTTGCACAGTCCTCTTTAAATTTCCTCTCATCCTCTCATTGCCTATACCACTTAATCCTGTATACAGGGGCGCGGGGGCCTGGAGACTATCCCAGGAGACTATCCCAGGAAACTAAGGGCACGAGGTAGGGTACACCCTGGACAGGGTGTCGATCCATTGCAGGGCAGAAACACGTACTGTACACACATTCACACACTCACACACTCATTCACACCCAATTTGGGAACACCAATTAGCCTAATATGCATGTCTTTGGACTGTGGGAGAAAACCAGAGCACCCAGAGGAAACCTCTTTTTTGTTTTTCCTATTGTAAGCTATTCATTTACTGTCTTAAATTTGTGTTTTGGGTAATTATTATTCACCTTAGGCTATACCTGCAGGTTTTTGTGCCTGACCTAACCATAAATTCATTTATCTTGACTAAAACCCTAATTCCAGGTGATGAGAACCATAGAATGATGCTGCCACCACCATGCTCTGCTATAGAGATGGTATTATTTTGGTAGCACGGTTTGATTTTTTTTAATGTCTTTCAAAGTGATGAGTTCCACCTCTTTCCACCATAACACATTTTGGCACTCAGTTTGTAGAAGTGTTTTTGAAAAGGTTGGTAATGTCACCGTAGTTCCCCATTATTTTCACTTGTTAATGATGGTGTTCTATGGTACATCCATAGTTATTTTGTACTTCCAGATCATTAGATGTATCATACATCTCCATAGTGAAAGGTTTTACCATAGTTTTGTGAAATAAGATACTTATTGATACCTTTCAACAGTGAGATCCATGCTTTGATGAAGATTTTTTTGTCATTTGTCATAATTTCAGGAATAACTTCTTTAATGACAGGTGTATGATAATTACTTTTGAACTGTTTGGATGGTGCATGCTCCATTATGAAATGCTGTGCACACTCATGCAACCAGTTTTTGTCATTTTTTTCCCTGTTTTTTGATTATCACTTAAAATGTGTTGGCTACTATGTCACGTTAAAAGTGGAAAAAGATCCGACATGATTTAGGGTACATTTTTTAAGTCAGAAGAAAATATTTTTTTACAGGCACATGTAGACATTTCTATATTCACTGTACAGCATATAAACACATTTTTATAAGTTTAGGTAGGAGAGCCTGAAGGAAAAGTTATTGTCTCACTGTGCAAATGAATCTAAACAGTGCTGGCACAAATATGAGAGCAACATTATTTCTCGCTGCAATACGAGTATTCGCACAAGCACTACAGTAAATAGTGAATGAGCAAGGCAAAGCCATGAGGAAATATGTTTGAGAGCAAAAGTACAGCACTCATAAAGTTTAATAGAAATAGCTTGATGTTATTCTATCCGAGAAAGACAAAGTGACGCAACTAATTGTGCTGATTGGGCAAAAAAGTGAGACAGGGTAGCTTAATACTTCTCCTTTGTATACAATATATCATTCTTCTATATACAGATCTTTGGTGTGACACAGTCTTTGCCAACAGTTTTTCTTTGTATACTATCCTTATTTACTGTATTTGTTGTACAGTCTGTAAACATATTGTGAAGCTTTTTAATGACATACTGTACAGAGTAGAAAAACTACACACATAAATACAACCCTGTCAGCTAGACACTATTTTAAGGATTTCTAAGCTTCTCTAAACACAATTAAATGGTTTCACTACATCACTTGAAGCTTTAGATTTTGACATAATGGTGATTTAGACTTAGTGGAAGAAGTACAGTATCAGGGAATCACATCAGGGAAGGACATTTCAAGGTTCTGAAATACTGAAAATGTTCAGTACATACAGTGGGGCAAAAGAGTATTTAGTCAGCCACCAATTGTGCAAGTTCTCCCGATTAAAAAGATGAGAGAGGCCTGTAATTTTCATCATAGGGATATTTCTGGCTCTCACAGACCTGTAACTTCTTCTTTAAGAGGCTCCTCTGTCCTCCACTCATTACCTTTATTAATCTGTTTGAACTCGTTATCAGTATAAAAGACACCTGTCCACAACCTTAAACAGTCACACTCCAAACTCCACTATGGCCAAGACCAAAGAGCTGTCAAAGGACACCAGAAACAAAATTGTAGACC
>JAOVVB010028028.1:0-15736 GCA_028570985.1 Heterobranchus longifilis
TTTTCTCTGTTTTATATCATATTAAACTGGATATCTTTGGGTTTTTCTCTGTTTTATATCATATTAAACTGGATATCGTTGGGTTTTTCTCTGTTTTATATCATATTAAACTAAATATATTAGTTTTTTCTCTGTTTTATATCATATTAAACTGGATATCGTTGGGTTTTGGACAAAACAAGACATTTAAAGACATCATCTTGGACTTTGAGAAAGTGGGAGAGACATTTTTCACTATTTTCTGACATTTTATAGACCAAACGATTCATCGATGAATCGAGAAAATAATCTGCAGATTAATCGATCATGAAAATAATCGTTACGTGCAGCCCTAGCAGGTAGCACTCACTTCCCTACCATCAATTACAAAACTCCACCATGCATGTGAAAAGAAGCATACAGCAGCAGTAACTGCTTCTGTTATTCTCTGCACTGAATATGGAAAATCTGCCATTTGAAGGTATATATGAAGTGGATGATTATCAGCACTGTGCTTTGCTCACCAGACCTCAGCGTGTGCAATTTATTCTGGAGCCACCTGTCAAACAAAGGTTGCCTCTTCTCATTCTGACAAGCGGCCAATCTAATCAGCTTGAATAATGATGGGGTGGACACATGCTAATTAGCATCATCATTCTGAGCACGGTATAGAACAAAGGACACTTTTTGATCGTCTTTTGATGTTCTACTCACTGCGAGTGTGTTTGTGTAGTTGTAAATGTACGCAAGGTACAAGCGAGCATTCCTCTCCGTCAAATGTATTTGTGTTTAGTGTGTGTGTGTGTGTGTGTCTTCACGGTGAAAATGTATGAATCATAACTGAGTAGCTGGAGCCCGTGGGCACGAGTTCATCAGGGGGCAGACACGCCGCCCACACACGCGGACGAACCGCCGAACACAGCGGCGTGCCCCAAATCTTAATGCCGTTCAGACAGAAATCCTGATGGCGCTCAAAGACAATATGGAGTAACTTGAGCAGTAGTAGAAACAAGTGCTCAGAAAGAGAAGGGAGCCAAAACAGCCTTTCCATCTGGAGCCCATTTCAAGCCGGTCCGTGGAGAACGATTGCATCGGAGTCTGACAACATTGGGCCGGGACGTGGGACTCTTGAGTGGCACAATAAAAGCACTTCTGAAGCTTTTTACCGACATGTCATCGCAAGTTCAACATCTCATCTCATCTTGGTGAGTGAGTTGGTTTCCAGCAATTTGCATGAATGAATGAATGCTGCTGAGGGAGCTCTTGAGTGAGAACAGAAGGAGCGGAACGAGCTTTAAAGATCAGGGAGCATATAAATATAAAACCAACAGACAGAACAACAAGACAGTGTAAAATAGGACTTTTATGTGCAGCATGACAAATAGCATTAAGTTTAAACTTGAAATGTTGATGGGAAAAAGGGATTTCCGCTTTAACCTCTGGACAAAGAGCACTGATACAGCCTTAATGTATTGATCTGTTTAGGACTGTCGCAATAATCACAATATTAGCAGGCCGACTGCAGGAGGTGGCAAGCAACTGCTACAACAATGTTGTTTCCAGGCCCTTCTTGTTTTACACTTTGTGTGTGTATTAAATGTTAAAAATTCATAATGAAAACAACAGTAAAGAGTGTTATTTACCAGCCACCATAGCGGGTAAACAAAGGATAACAAAGGATTGAATCGCTCTGTCTAAATAAGGAGTTGGTTTTGGTTTTCAGCTGATGAGGATCCTGCAGGTCGGTCTTCCAGCTCTGCTGTTTGTGACTAACTCGCACGCCAATCCGCTTGTTGTGCTAAGTTGCTAACGTCCGACAGCTAAAAGTGTCCGGGCAGAATTCACGATTGTGAAATTTGGTTTCGCATTTCGTGCTTCAGTCTACATACCATGTGTAGATGCAATAATACCGCATGCCGCACTTTTGACCCACCCTAAATCACTGCAGGGGAAATTCCTTCACTGCGACAGCCCTAAATCAGTTTCAATGATTTTCTTTGGAAGGCAGCATTTTTAACCAGGATTGATGATTGCGTAATACTCCGTCAGGTGATATGTGTCTTTTATTGTCAGCTTACTTACATTTCTGTTTTACTTGTCTAAATCAGTATCATGTGTTCTGCATGACCAACACCATCGTTTTCAACAAGCTTTTTGTTTGACTGAAGAAAAAACATTTCTTTCAGGCTGAAGTTAACAACAGAGCGCTCCTTGCAAAAAAAAACAACCCCTCACCACTCCGACAAGATCCCTAAAACGTGTGAAGGAGAAATGCTTAAGAAGCAAGCCATGAAAAGTGCTGTCCACTTACAGCAACCGCTGTGTGGTATTATCCGTGCTTCTCGCCTGACATCTCCCTTTGACCTCGCATCATCTCCGTGTCCTTCCTCGCATCCTTCTCTCGCCTTCCTACATAAAAAGCTACTCTTGCGTTTCCCTCTCCTCTCGCTGCTTTCCTTCCTCTCATCCACAGTCTCTTCAACACTCCCCCCCCTCTCCCTCTCTCCTCTTTCCTCCCCTCATCCCATCAACTCTTCAGACACTGTGTCTCACTGGTGCTCCCATTACAATGCCCAGGGTGCATCACCGCTCCATCACCCAGTAATGGATTTCCAATGCTTCGACCATCTTACCTGTCACGTGCTCATGTCTCCTCCCTGGGTAGCATCACTCTGTAAGCTGTTTAGAAATGCATGAATCCTCTCTGTGTTATTGTGCTCATTCCATCATTACCCACTCCCCAGACAGAGCAGCGGAGCGCGACCCCCACCCGCTTCTCCCGCTGCACCGAGTCAAAACGACGAAGACTGCTGCTGATGCGTAACCAGCAGCTCATCACAAGACCGCCAGATCCAACAGACGTATGAACTTGAGTCATTAAGTGGGGGTATATAATAACAAAGTGGAAAAGAAAGCAGGTTATTGTTCTAATCATCGCTAAGTGGGAAAAACAGCGAGAACTGAATTTGTCTTTGTAACTGCAACAGAATGTGCCAAATCCACTGACAGTTGCAGCGTGCCAGATTAAAAAAATATGTGTACAAATGCTTCTCTCATCGCTCACAATGAAAAGCCTTTTAATTAGCTGTGAAATAGCAATTTGGAAACCATCCATGTACTGTGTGGGTTTGAATTCAAATCATGTTTGTCATTCTTGAGTGTCATTTGATCTTCACTTCCTCGCTTTTGTGTCTTCACATCACTCGTCTAAAAAAACTGCACTAAATATGCCGCACACAACATCAATCACATCTCAGTCTCATCGATGGAAAATATGAAGATCTGAAGGTCATATGAGAGACAGTTACATTAACTGCACCTCCCGTACAAACAACAACAACAACAACACCCATTTCTGTACGTACAAGTCTCATGGGTAGATGTAAATCATCACTACAAACTCAACCAATTTCATTGCAATTCATGGCTAGATGGATGCAGACAGTGTCTGATTCGTGGTCGGACTCACACCCACTCGTGGTTTTCATTTCTGTGCAAAAATAAACACTTAGAAAGAATATCATCACCCAAAGAAAACCCTCCTCTGTCCCTTCAGTACACTGCTCATTGTGTTCCTGCCTCAACACACAAAAACAACAACAATATTGAAACTATTGTTCTTGATTCAATATGAAATATTGCATAGACAAAAAAAACAACCATCAGGGCCTGTGTCCTGGGGGAGCATTTCATCCCAGCGTCTCATCAAAAAAAGCTTGTAGGTTTTGTTTCTATGACATTAACATTAGTTTGGTAGCTAGCTTAATGCTACGTAAACAGAGGGTTGATTTTACAGCTAAAACAAGCTCACGACGCACACGGTGCTACAAGCACAGCGCTCACCAGCAGCAGTCAGTGTCCGGCCCATAAACAGGCTTTTCTCTTTTTGTTGTGATAGTTTCCTGAAAAGGAGCACCAGTGATCTGAAAAAAGAGGTGTTTTCTCTCGGCAGCTGCAAACACTTTCTCCTCATTGCAATCGATTGAAAAAAGCGCTCAGAAAATGCCATGTGGACACAGGCCCTAAGGCATCTAAATTAATATGTTTTCATATGTATGTATATCCAAGTACATTGTGCAGGGTAGGGAACTCAAATCAGTTAATTGCAGGCTTACCTTTGGCGTTTTGGTGCACTTTCCATTTCTGGCATCTTTTATGTACGCTATATCCAGTAGGTCCGTGTCCTGAAAACAAGAAGAAGCACAGCTAAATCAGTATCAAGGTCAACCAGTAGTTTAGGATAGAAAGACCATTCTGTGCCCGTGGGAGATGTTTGGAATCCACAGCAAAGGCAAACATTTCAGCAACTCTTTCTATTTCCAAATCTGCCATATTAAGCCTCAATACCAGAAGCCTTGTGGGAGTCATCCAGTGCAGACAGATAAATACAAACCTAATGACACGCTGCCCTGCAGAAGTGTCACTGTAGTGTCGTGCACAAAATTAGGACAAAAGTGTAAAGTTGCCAAGTTGACCTGGCTAAATGAGCGCTCGCTCTTCACAAGAACAAATACTCAGAATAGGCTTTGGATTTGAATTTCCTCATAAAAGATACCGGACTGGTGTGACATGACAAAAACCAAAGAAAAGGGCGCAGGTTGTGTTTCATAGAAGACAATATCCTCAGCTGCAACACACCACTGGAATCACTGCCGGCAAGGGGGAGAAAAAAATGGTTGGATGCAAAACACTCCACTCGTACATGATGTTCTGCTGCTCTGCCAAAACACTGTGCCACGGCTTGGCTGGAGTCACCTGTGTCAACTGGCAAAACACGACGCGCTAATGAAGACTTGAAAACGCCACGAATATCAACATTATGATTTAACCAAAAAGTAAAGTAAGGCTCGCTGTAACAGCATTTTCAGTAAATGGAAACCCTGGCTCCACCGTTGATTCATTATTGATACAGCAGTGTGGGAAGTCATGTCAGAGCTTCTTGTTCCATCTTACAGTCTCACGTCACACTATTGTGATGCAGACGCAAAGTTGGACAGAATTCAAAGATATAGATATGTATATTGCCATGTAAAAGAAAGGCATTTTATTTTTTTACACAAAACCTACAGCGTGCATTGGATGTTTTTGAAGGAGACTTGCATTTCTATTTTTTGAAAGAACATATTCTACCCATGCAAAGAGCCCTTCACAAGATGAAATAAGAACACTGAAATATTTACTCTATGAAGCCGTGTGCATAGGGAACACTTCTTACAACTTAGTGCAAAGCATTGAACAGTCGAGCTGCCCCCTGAAAGTCAAAGATTCATCAGTCGACTGAGATTCTTCAAGTCCGGCCATCCTTTTCTTTTTTTTGTCAGTCAGTGTGAAGTGTACTTCTGGGGGACATTTCTGTCCTCAGAAGTATCTGCAGAGTGAGACCTCCTCGCTGCTTTTCAAAGTAACTCACAGGAAGCTGCGGACGTGCAGTGTGAGTGAAACGGAGGCATCTTCTGCCTTCTGCTTAGAAATGGTGAATTTACAGCTCACAGCAACTTATTATGCTGTAGCTTATCTTTGACAGCTTGTCGGCAAATAATGTTGATGCACATTTCCGATCCGTCGTCAGCGTAGTTAGCATGCATTAGCTCGGAGGGCTAACTTGGCTTGTTTACTCTATTATGTGAATGTCGCTGTCACCTTGAACATCCTGCAAAAATCTGGCAGGTTAATAAAGCGTCTCTGTACAACACAAAGTCAGTTTAATAGAGACGGTGGTCTGTGGATCTGGCTGCTGCTGCCTTTATTTACATGCTGTAAACGCTGTTTAACAAGCCATGCACCATGCCGCGCATGCATAAACTGTAATAAAACAGGCTTACACCACAGAACGAATTCTTGAATCATCATACTGAACAGCCAAATCCGCCGGGTTGATTGATCAGCCATAACTATCTTACTTCTGTTTCGAGTATAATATCCTAATAATTCATTTTAAACACAAGTATTTTTATTGTATTATTATTATTATTGCAATGTTTTGTTTTGTCACTTTGTTTACTAGCTTACCACCATAAAGAACCAGTGTATGTGCTTTGATTTGTTTCTTTATTTTTCACATCTCTTATCTGTCATTCTGTATTTGCACTCATACTCGGTAATTGTACTAATGGGTATTTTATCTTTTGCATGTCCTGTAAGTTACTTGTGTTTAGTTTGGTTTAATATTATTATTAATAATAATATTATTTTCTATGTCTGTCTGTCCGTGCATGCATCCAGCAGCCCATCCACCAACTGTTTCATGCTTCTCTGTGAGCAGACTGTCCATTAAAGGGCCAGTAATGTGGTTAGCAGTAGCAGAATACACACAAAATGCACTCCTACAGCAGGCCCCTGCTCCCTTCCTTCAGTCAACACATCCCTTTATCAGCCTGGATTATCGCTCTCTCCATCTCTGTGAGGGGGAGCCGGGACATGAGGTGGAAAATTAACCGGAGTGAACTGTGTGTCCACTCAGCATTATCTTGGGACACAAGGAGCGACGGGGGCTTGACTCAATCTCCAGGCGCTCATGCCGATATCTGACCATCTCTGACCACGAGGCTGGTGGAAAATTGCACCCTGCCATTCTTCCTTATCTGCAAATCCACATTGAGTATCTAATGCAAACTAAGACCACTAAGGTTAGTGATCATAGTTTTTATTTTAATTTCTAAAAATAAGTGTTAGCTCTGTGTTTGTGTTGGTCTAATTATACCTAGAACAGTTGGAAATTGCTTTTTATTCTTATACTGGAGGTACAATGATGATACATAAAATTGGTATTGATATTAAACAGTTTCTCTACACAGGAAGAGCCCGCTCCCTATTTACGCAGTGTGAATTAATGCTGACAAAACATTTATCTATTTAACTGGTGTGTCCTTTTGTGGATCTATACCTATAATCTGACATTTAACTTAATATGTTTCTGATGTATGTGATGATGTTTATGATGTGTTTTTAACTTTAATATAGCCATTTTTTGAAGTGTGACATATTGATTATAGCTTCCACTTTTTGTTCTACCATGTACCCTATTGAATTGTTCAATTATCTTTAATTATGTCATGTGTTTATAGATGTTCTATCCCCTTTTTGTGGATTACCACACCTGCAATCAGAGCGCGTGTTAGCCTATTGATGAGTGTGTATACTGTATATGGGTGTGGTTTCTATGTTTGACCTGATGAAGATCCTCCGGATCGAAACGTTGTCAATAAATCCTTTTGTGGCTTAATGGAGTGAGTGTGCAGGCGTTACATCTTTTCCATTTGTATTTTTAAATAGCCTTGCACCTACTGTACATGATGTGCTTTTAACTCTCCTTCTACATGAAAATGGACCACAGATCATTACGTTTATCACTGGAAGGGCATATTTAACCCAAGGAATAAGAAAGCCATATACAGTAGCATTACTACATGCAAACTACTGGTAAGTAAATGTCATAAAAAAATGTGGCCACTTTTCTACAGCACATGCAGAGCCACTATCTATCTCCATATGCTGTAAGAGGAGGGAATTAAAGCACTCTATTCTACGGCTGCAAACCATAAGGACAAGTTATTCCTTTTCTGCAGTGCATAGCATCAATTAGGCTGCCCCTGTTTGCACAGAGAGAGCCTCGGAGTCAAAGGTTAACGCCTACATCGGGACTGCAAATGCCTGCCTTTGAAGTCTCTTTAGAGAGATGGAGCTCTGCATGGGGGCCTGGTGGAGCAGTGGGGCTTCAGGAAGCCGCTCGCTGATGGGGTCCTTTTTTGTGCCCTCTGGCACTGCACAGTTAACACAGCTCTAAGCTGGTTCAGCATCACTGGTTAGCCTATGGAGCAGGCTCATTAAAGGTAAAGCAAACTGTCTGTATGGACGACAAGCTGCTCACGCAGTGTGCAGCTAAAGACGATACATGTGTAACTATTACCGTAACATCCAAAAGCATGTGTCAGCATTTGTGTGCAGAGGCACATTGTACATAAAAGTTGATGCAGATGACATTTTATTAGTATTGACTTGGATTTATAATTGCAGACACTGCACAGTTATTTAATTGAAGCTCTTTCTTTCAGTCTGGCAGCCCAGGCATTATTTCTCCTGTTCAATTTCCTCATTTATTTCCTATGACATATGTTCTTTATCTGTTCATTCCTGTCCTCACGTCTTTATTTATCAGCCTTCATCTTGCCGTGTCTTTGTCTCTCTTATTTCCCTCCCTCCCTCTCGGCATTTATGTGTGCATCAAAACAGTGAGCGGGGATCCAAAGCCTATTAAAATCCACAGCACGTCCAGGAAGCAAGCAAGGCCAGCAGGAGAAAAACTACAGAAATTAATGAACATGCTTAACATACGCTGGCCCCTGGGCTCTGTTTTCTGTGCCTGGTGTGTGTGTCTCTGCTGTGGAGCCGCTCGTTCACACAACATCTGCAACATGCTGCCTTTCTTTTAAAATGAAACCCATTCCTTTTCCAAGTAAGTAAGGAGGGTGGTGTTTGTATGAAACTTTGCAGGAAATCATCTTTGATCTTTGAGTCATTTTGTTGTCAAATGTGCCTCAGCTTCAGGCACATCTAATATATATATTCCTGTGTTAGACTATTCTTTCTTTTCCTTTAATTTGAAGAACAGTGAGCTCACTAGTGTATGAAATGTGATATGCAAGAAACCGGGGAAAAAAAATCTGTTACAAGCTCGCTTTGAATAAAACCCTCTGAGTATCTGCAATGGGGCTTGCAGAGTCTGGCCAGGTTGATTGGTTTTATATAAAAAAGAGTTCTGTTGCACTTTGAGGCAACAGCTCACAGCTTTAGAGATAAAAGTGAAGCAAGGATGTAAGAGAAAAAAAAGAAAGTGTTAAGGAAACATGGGCTGTGAGGTAGAGACAGAGGAAAATGATAGGTGGAAGTGGGGAGACTGAAAGCCACAGGTTTGCTCGCTCATTTACCAACAGCAGGCTTGACAGCCTCCAGCTTCAAAATGGATGTGAACTCTGCAGGACTCAGGGCCTCTGCTGAGCAACAGAGACAAGGAGAGCAGAAAGTGAAGGCAGGGAGGGAGGGAGAGGTGAATGTGCACACAGAAAAATGAATGGGGAGATGTTTGAGGCAGGACGGCTGCACAGGACAGTCACAGGATTGTATTTTCAGGAGTGCTCCATAATAACAATAATACAAGAAGAAAGAGATAAAACAAATCATCTATCCACTAACACGCATTTAATGGTTAATCCCTTTGTGTCATGTTTCATCTGCAGCAATGCATGTCAGTGTCTTGAATCAGGCTGCTGGCCAGTCACATGCGGTTTGTTACGGGGCTGCTGACAGGCTGCCGGTTTGTGTCATGCGGTCCCACAGACTGCACTGGTATAACATGTCAGAGTGGCCCCTCACCCCTTCGTGCCATCGCTCGGACCAAAATAAGCTGTCATAAATACACTATGTATGCCAGGACTCTTTGGAAGCCTAGAGAGGGTCTAGGGATCGGTCTTTACACACACGGCATACACAACTAAAGCTCCTTTCACACATGCACCGAGACCCTGAAATTATCGAGACATTATCCAGGGGAGCTGCATGTAAGAACGCAAACGTCCGAATCAGTTGAATGGGACATTAAACGGACTAGTAGAAGGAGAGTTAAATGCACATCACGTACAGTAGGTGCGAGGCTTTTAAAAAACATCAATGGAAAAGAAGTAACGCCTGCACACTCACTCCATTAAGCCGCAAAAGAATTTATTGACAACGTTTCGATCCAGATCTTCGTCAGGTCAAAGTGTTTGTCACAGAGAAACCACACCCACTTAAACGGGCTGCCAGCTCCCTGAAGTCTGTGTAATGTCCGACTGAGCCCATGTGTGAGAATTCACAGCGTGTTGATGACGTTTCTATCAGGCGCAAAAACCGGAACAACAAATGTCAAACTGGAGAGATGGGAGATTCGGGAACTTCTGTCGATAAGAGCCAACGCCAAAATCATCAGACAAATTAAAAGAATGGCAAGAGATTTGGTTGTTTATGACCAAATTACAAAAACCGGCTATGTGGCTGCGGTGTAATCCGCATCATGTCCTTCCTCCTGCGCGCTCTACTCAGGCACCAGGGTTGGGAACCCAAAAACTGAGAGCCGATTAGAACCGAATCCAACTAACTTTAAATTGACTTATTTTAATGAAACAATAAAAGTCAAAGTAAGCTCTGAAAAGAATACAAATATTTTTGTTTTCTAAAGATTTGACCTCTTTTTTTTTTAACCTTATTGGAATAGAAACTGGGAATCAATAAGCAGAATCAGAAACTGAATCAGAATCAAAAAAATTCAAACGATACCCAACCCTAATCACAGGGACGGGACGGGTCCGGTCCCGATTTGACTTGAAGATCATTTTGGGTTACCTGTCAACTGCAGGTGCAGGTTTCCAAAAGTGGGCCCGTGCACGACTCTGGCTTGCACTGGTTAAAATAATAAAATACCCTCATATCTCTAATATCTCTAAGAGAGAAAATCAGCATTTTAAACGTTCTCATGGTTTAATCTTCTAAATATGCCGACTGTTTGTGTCCTGCTGGCATGTTGGCATGCGGCCTGGCACAGATGCTCTTTCTCACCATGACAGCACTTGGCGTAGGAATTTGAGAAATGATCACAAACATAAATATTTTGTTTCCTTCCCCCTCATTTTTCTGTGTGCATCTTCTCCATCACCGCACTCCTGTCCTCCCTCTCTCCTTCCGCATCCCTGTTTTTCCTACATATTTCATCTTGCAGCAAATTAGATAAAAATGCCAAGAATTACGAAGGGATGAAATATGTGTTTATCTCTTTCACCTTCTTACACCGTCTGTTGTTGCTCTGTTTCTCCCACAGGTTTGGAGTCCTGATCTCCTGAACCCAGCTGTCCTCCTCTTCTCCTCCTCCTCCTCCTGCTCCTCCTCCTCCCTCGTGAGCAGACATGCCTCCAGCGCCGGGCGGGCCTGCGGGGTACACCCCTCCTGAAGGTGGCTGGGGCTGGGTGGTGGTGGTGGGGGCCTTCATCTCCATCGGCTTCTCCTACGCCTTCCCAAAATCCATCACTGTGTTCTTCAAAGAGATAGAGGTCATCTTCAATGCCACGCCCAGTCAGGTGTCCTGGATCTCCTCCATCATGCTGGCTGTCATGTATGCTGGAGGTGAGTGGCGTGTGTGTGTGTGTGTGTGTGTATTTGAAAGTGTTTTTTTTATCCCATATTACAGAAAACACTTGTCTGATTTGTCACTGTTTATTTATTCCTATTACTCCTATTTTTCTATGAGACATTTTTATTGTTTAAGCAGTTGACAAAACACTTGAGATTTAGGTAAGCTGTGGTTTAGTAGGATCAAATAAGTTGTCTGAACCCTAATCTGTTAAAAAAAAAAAAATCATTTCATGTTATACACAGCAGGCTTAGGTTATTCATTTTCTTAAATTAGCCGTAAATCCAACCTAATCGCTGCCCATAATCTCTGATTTGTTCAGTGATTCATATGTTCATTGGATGAGCTCCAAAACCTGACTGGCACAATAATACACACTGTAGCACATTGTCTCCATATAATGCAGCCCTTATGTTTGTTGTGTGTGTGTTCTTAAAGGAATATTTTGGATGTTTTGGTTGTATGAGGTATTTATGCATAGTCAGTGTAAGATGACAGTTGGTGCGTCACCAGTTTGGAGAAGCAGAACACCTAAAACAATCTGTATCAGTTTAAGTGTATTTACACTGTATTTAGAATATATTCATCGCTTTACCTTGCTGTCAAACAGCTCTTTACAACAGGGAACTGGAGCTGATATATCTCTCTCTTCAAAGCCACCAGACTCCTTTGACAAAAACAGTAATTTTACCTCACAGAACACAGGAGTTGCTGGTTTGTTTCTTAGTTTTCTTTGTAACTTTTCTTTCTTTCTTTTGAAACACCAAAGTCACACAATAATGCCTTATTATGAATCACACTTGCTTTCTTGGTAAGATCCGCCCTGCGTTTACCTTGCATGGTAGCTGGATTCCTGCGATATCACAGGATCACAGGATCACACAAATCCATCTTACAAGCACAAGTACAAGCGTTTGGATCTGGACAAGATCTGACCGGACCAATCATTGTCCTGGGAGGAACTACTGGGAGATGGGCAGGTTTAGGTGTTCGTTATGGTTCAAAACAACAGTGTTAGCTCTGCGTCCTGTGCTGTGAGGAGCTAACGGTGCTGGCAGGTACGGCCCTGGTTTTAGGTGTGTGCAATCCTGCAATATCATCGGTTCTATCAGAAGTGGAGAATATTTCTTCATTGAAAGAAGAGCAAAGAACAGCACTAAAAGCTTTTCTGCACTTCTCCTGACTGACACAAGTTTGATAGACAGATGATTCGTCCAATCACCTGCCAGCTATTTTTTCAAAGCGCCTACCCTTTTCTAAACAGTCTCTAATGACGGCTTCTCAGATGGTTCTGTGAAACAAACATCTGACGACGTCAGGTTAGCCCTGTGTAGCAGCCCGATTGGTTAAGTTCAGGATAGCCCATTGGTCAGGAGATAGGACCTGAACTAATTGGGTAGTACCTCACGCGAGCATGGACCACTGGCCAATCCTAGCGCTAAGAAAGCAAATAGGATTCATAATAAATCCACACTAACAGGAAGAAACTGACCGATGGAGGCAGCAGTAGACCAGCAACTCCCGTGTTCTGTGAGGTAAAATTACAGTTTTTGTCAAAGGAGTCTGGTGGATTTGAAGAGAGCGATATAATGGCTTCAGTTCCCCGTCGTAAAGAGCTGTTTGACTGTAAGGTAAAGCGGTGAAAATAGTCTAAATATAGCAGACACTGAAAGTGATTTTTTAGGTGTCTAAAACACATTTTGCTGCTGTCCCCGTCCACAGCAGTACATTGTTTATCTTCTGTGTCAGGACTCCTGTCTGTTTCTCCACACTCGGGGCGTGCAGACCTCCATCTACTGTAGGTAATACACTGACTGTGTATAAGTACCTCATACAACCTCACTTTAAAACATCCGAACTATCCCTTTAAGACAAAGTGTTTTCAGTAAAACGTAACATTCATTCATTGCTTTCAGCAACACATTTTCTCTAAAGAGCTTGCTGTTCAGATCTGCAGGTTTACAAACTCACTGACAAATAAGCAAAAACTCAACCTGCACATTTTTGCATCATGGAAATTAAATTGTTGATTGAGCCAACTGCAGAAAAACCTCACGTCTCATATCTCATCTTAGTTTTCTTGTAATTATTTTTTCTGAAAGGCGCTGCTGCAGATTATAATTCATGAAGTTTTTGAAACATGTCAGTGAAATATGAAAGTGTTATGAGGAAGTTGTGAACAATCTGGTGGGAAAGTTCAGTCTCAACTAACTCTTTGGCACAAACAAATCTGATCTCTCAGTAAACAGTTTGTTTAGTGCTTTGTCTTTTTGCAGAGTAAAACCTTTGTCTTAAATCTTTATATGTATTGTTAATAGGCATGGGACGATATGCAAATTTAATTTCACGATTATCCTGGCCAATGTAATTGCGATTCACGATATTATCCCAAAAATCATCAAAAATGCACAAAAACATACTCGAACCACTTTACCTTACATTTTTATTGTTGTTACCATTTCCTCAAAATATTACGTGTTTTTCTCAAAATATTACCACTTTTTTGTCATAAAATTGTGACTTTTTCTCGAAACAATAACAAACCCTTTTCTTGAAAAAAATAAGACTTTTTTTTTTCTTGAAACAATAAATATTAACCCTTTTTTTCTTGAAACATTACATTTTTTTTCTCGAAACATTAAGACTTTTCTCTCAAAATATAGCAACTTTTTTCTCAAAACAATACTGTCGTAAACTGCAGTCAATTTGTGAGGATATTCACGATAATCCCAATAATGGATATTCACCACGATCAACTTATTGTGAGTGTTTTTTATCGCGACCCCTGATAAAATCCATTATTGTCCCATGATCCCTAATTGTAAATGTATGTATATGATTCCTAATTGTCTATTTTCACGTTGCGTGGTTGATGTGTTGGTCCTGCAGGTCAGTAACGCTCACATCCTGCTGGTGATCCACATCAGCACGGCCAGCCAGACCATCAAGGTCTCCATCGACGACACGCCAGCACAGGTAGACGTAGTGACCAGCACCATTCACTTCTCTTCTGTAACTGTAACATTTTCTGACAGTTTTCTGTTGTGTTCAGGTACTGGTGAGCTTTTTCACCAAGACGGCAAATAAGAGAGTTCTGCTGGGCATTCCTGACGACGTGTGTGAGGCAGACTTTGTGCTACGTGTGTGTGGAAGGTAAAACACACCATAGCTATTTCAGTAGTCATCCACTCAGTCATTCAGTGGATTATGTTATAGATCAGTGGTTCCCAACCTTTTTCCTTAAGGGACTCCTTTTCTATCAGTGAGTAAACTGACGCAATACGATGTCTACGTGAACGGGTGGTTAAACAGCAAGTATATCTCCAGCTTTAGTCACATATTTTATGGATATTTCATATTATATTCAATGCATAACAATAACAGAACAGAACAACTGATAAACTGTACAAGTAACCCAAATTGTGAACACAATAACTGCAGGAAGTTTGTGTAAAACAAAACATTTGGATGAATTTTGAGCAGATTATTTCCTGTGAATATTACATCAGAGATGAGTTTTACTCTCATTTTTTAGAAACTTTTAACACAATTCTCTGTATATTTTTTTTAAACAATTATACATAATTCATAGTTAATAGTTCCTTTATCCTGTGAGTTTCTTTGAAGTTTATATCTTGAATAATAATCCAAACTTATAACAAAATAACAATTCCATTTAGTTTTCTTCACAGAAATGAATGAAATGCAGAAATATGGGATATGTGAAACTTTGGTGGGACCCCCAGGTTGGGAACCACTGATCTAAAGTATATATATTATGCAACATATTCTCATGACTCTATTTAACGCTGTGAAACGGCCCCACGGTCGATGATTTAAACACGTGGTTGTCGTTGTGAAACAGAACTAGTTAGTTCAGGAAAACCAGCAGGAGACCGCTGCTCGTTGTTTGACACCAAAAGTTAATGTTGTTATTTTAAGTTGACTTGTAAATTAACTTCTGTATGTACGTATGGAAGTAATTATTTTAACCCAAACTCTGTTTCACAACGTTAACCACGTGTTTAAAACAGCGACTGTTTCACATTTAAATAGAAAGGTCATATTTAAGTTGCTCATAGTGCTATGGTGGTTTGACACACAGCATGTTGGTGTTCAGGTTTACTGTCTGTTGTAAAATGTTCTAAAACTGCTGTAAAATGTTGTTGGAAATTCAAATTAATACAAAAACCATGAGAAGTACACAGCATTTAATATGACGTCATTACAGAGACTTTTCTCTCAGCACCCCCGACTCTGACTGACTTCCAGTGTCCCTGGAAATAATGACTGTGATTAATTAGAGACCATTTTCTTTCCAACTCAGCAACAAAAGTGTGTTTATATGTATTTTGTGTTTCTACTAGAACATGTTTTCATGCTTTCATGTTCAAAAAACACATTATTTTTCTCCTCCTGTCTGTCTGAATACACCTGTACTCACCCTCTGTCTGAAACACTCTGTTTTAGCTCCTGTCTCTTTAAGACCTTCTCCTGAAAAAGCCCAGTCTGCTCTGATTGGTCAGCGTTTGTGGGTCTTCTGCATCTGCACTCTCCGGCATCTCTGCACTGTCATTGCAGCCGGGGAATGACTGTAATGGC
>JAOVVB010028054.1:0-15736 GCA_028570985.1 Heterobranchus longifilis
ATCATGTATTTTTATCCTGTATTCACTCTCTGTCTGAAACGCTCCATTTTAGCGCCTGTCTCTTTAAGACCCCCTCCCTGCTCTGCTCTGATTGGTCAGCGTTTCTGGGTCTTCTGCATCTGCAGTCTCGGCATCTCTGCAGAGGAATAACGGCACTGCAGCGGCACTTTCTACCATTAAAAAAATCACCAATAAAAGCTTCTACACCAAAAATCTGGCAACCGCACAGAATCTGACCTGAAATCAGGGAGAAATTAACAACATTTTCTGTTATTTAAACTCGTTAACGTAATGTGCAAGCCTTTTCAATTGCCACGGGGAAAAAGAAAGTGTTTTGAATTGAATTGAAATGAACCGCGGTCTCGATCCATCCTCCCGGACCTCCTCCTCACTGCGACTTCTGCAGACTTTTAATTGTAATACGTCAAAAACAAACGGAATCCAGGACAACACGTTTTTTAAGGAGACCAGGCTGCTGCAGGAGACACAAATACCCCATTTACTCACATAAAATAAAAAAATAAAAATAAAAATTGAGATTTCTATTCTTGCACAAAATATGTAAATCCAAGCACTTTCAATGACCCATTTTCTATTTTCAAAAACTTTCAAAGCCTTGATTTTTTTCCCCTCAAATTCACAAACCTTCAAGGATTTCAATGACCCGTGGGAACCATGATAGAATCACGCAGCATATAGAAATACAAATAAAATGTCAAGAGGACTGCCCGTCGTCGTGGGACTTCTGAATGCTACGCTGCATCGTCCTAGCATCATAAAAATGCATCGCCTGATAGCTATTAAGCGTCCACAATGTTTGGGTTTTTTTTTTCACCATTCATCAGCGACTGATAGTGCTCGTGCGTCTGTGTGATGATAGTGCCCTCTCTCTCTGTCCCCAGCCTCACAGTGTGTGCTCCGACGGGGGAGAAGTCATCTGTCTTCGTTAGCGTCCGGGGCTAAATATGCTATGCATCTGGTACTGGGCTTTCCATCCCCCCCCTTGGCCTGAGCTGCTTTGTTTTGTTTGTATAATGATAGGTATACGCTGTGAATACATAATTACGACAAACTGTGCACGACTCGCACGTACACAACACAACACACTCTGCATTCTGTAGCCAACGTCTACATATTTGAAATTGGCATTTAAACACCCTTAGTATTCACTGTGACCTCCTCAAAATTAATGTGCTGCCTACTGACTTCTAATGGGCTGCCTGCGTTGTGTCTGTGACTGGCCTAAACACAGAATCTCAGACTCATTTACGGTCCATTTTGGAGAAGAAAAAAAAAAAAAGGGAGAAGAAGTTGGCCTTTGAGAAAATTAAGCTGACACTAGCATCAGTGCGAAAATTCCTTCCAAATGGACACTTAACAAGGAGCATCTGAAGATGTGTGGGTTTAAGTGGGTGTTAACAAACCATGGCATTGCCGAATGAGCTGTGGGATGGAGAGCTAAGAGCAGAACTGCTTGACTGGGGTGCCCTCCAGTGGTCTGCGCTCTCCAACATTAGAAATGTACTGTACAGCAGCCTCTGCTCCGCCTGTACTTACTGTGCTTTTGTCTTTCAGGAGTTTCTCTATCACTTCGATCAGCTGCTCTTTCTGGTCTGGGTCCAGGCTGAGGACGAGAGAGGGAGAGAGAGAGAGAGAGGGGGAGAGAGAGGGAGAGAGAGAGAGAAATGGCAATTATTCACATAACATGAAAACTTGATGGACTTACAAATTAAATTATGTCTCCTCTGTGTGCTCAGAATACGGAGGTGGCCGTGTGTCATATAAACTGTCAATGAGCATGTTTTACTGACCAGCACAGGGTCCGTGCAGCTTTTTAAGAGTCAAATTCAAGCACTTTCAATGCCTTTACCCTCACATCTGCATTGTTATTATTAGGGATGCAGTGATTTGTCAGCCAAACATCGGTATCTTTTTTAAATCTATATAAAGTGTACAGCCAAAAACAAAACTTGCTGTCTAATAACAATAACAGAAAGTATATTTAAAAAAAAAGAAAATCACAAAATATGCAAAATGCAGAATCCAGAGCAAAAATGTAAAAATTAAAATACCAAATAAAGAAAAGGAAAAAAGGGGGGTCGCTTGTTTTTCTAAAGATATTGATTGTAGCCACTTTACTCGATACAAGTTGTCTAAAGTGCACAAGTCACATGTAACTAGAGTAGTCCAGAGTAAGTTGCTTAATTGATTATTCTATGGATTGGTTTAGATAATCTATTGATCTGTTTAGTCATTTGTCAAGTAAACCTACATTCTCTTCTTTTGGCACCATTATAAATTCAATACTTTGTTTTGCTTTTTCTGCTGGCTGCGACACACTGCATAAGCAACTTCCAGCTGTCTGTCAGAATGACTGGCACAATGGAGCAACTACACGACATGGCTTCTATTTTACTCAACTATGCATGTGTAGTCAATTTGCCCTGAACCTTGACTGCAGTGCTCAGCAGCACTTTATCATGGCTAACATGCCAATACAGATACATCTCTTTTATGTGGTTGTTTGCTGTTACTTGTTGTGATTAATGTCCCATGTCTTCTTGTACGTTGTGTTTTTGCCCTCAAATTAAATTTTGCCTCAAGGGACAATAAATGAAAACACACTTCCTCTCGGTCACTGCCATCTCGAGCTGAAACCATGAGTCCATCATGTCATTTTTCAAGCACAATGACAAACATATCCTGGTTCCAGCTTCTCAGAGCTTTTCTGTGTTCTTTATGTTTCTGACAGTTTAAAGACTCAACAATTAATCGAGAAAATAACTGGGAGATTGATCGATAATTAAACTAATCATTAGCTGCAGCCCTACTGCCATCAGTGCAGTTTACAAGTGAACACAGTCAGTGTTGGCAGTAGGAATGTGAGCAATGTAAGAACATGAAAAGAGCTTGTTGTCCAGTGGTCAGAATTGAGCTTTTCACAAAAACATACCTGCTCGGTAAGTTGTGTGACCTGTGCTTCCAGTTCTTTCTCTCCTTTGGCAGGAGTTGGTGTTGCAATCGCAGGGATCTTTTTGGCTGACGAGGGTCTGGATGTTGGTGTTGAGGACTTGGGGGTTGTAGAGCTCGACCTTGATGCTCCTACGGCAAACAAAAGTGTTATTACTCAGGGATGGATGACGATACTCTTTCCGGGGTTCCTACACATTTTTCTCAACTATATGCAAATGAGGAGCCAGCAATGTGAAACCCCGCCTCTTGAAAGTCACCACGGTGCTACCAGAATGCATTGCACGGCTGCTTACATAGACAATGAATGGAAAGCCTGGAAATGACGGTCCCTGTGGACATGTACCGTCACACAGTGGTAAACATTTTGGCTCCAAATGTCATGAAAAACACTTGAAAAGCACTTTTCAACAATTTCATTATTACTTTAATTAAAAGACACTTTAATTTAGTTTTGGAAATTCTGAATTTTATATTTTAGAAAACCGAATAGAGGCAATAGTCTGGAAACACTTCTACTCTTCTTTTTTCCACACTTATCCAGACCTGGAAATTACTAAAATCACATTCCATACTTTTACCATACTGCGTAGGAATCCTGTCTCTCACAGGAAATTACACAATTTGTTTGTTCTGAGCTTGGAAGAATTTAGACATAATAAATACCTTGATATGTTGATGTTAAAATAAATACCACAGGCCAGGTACATACATATGAAAACATGCCCTTGTGTCTGCAAACTCTTCACATATTCTTGCACAGCAAAAGAAATGTTTGCAGCCTGGCCTTCGCTTTCCTTTCCGCAGCAGGTGAATCTTACCTGCAGTAGGGGAGCTGGCTGCATGGTGGGACTTCTTTGGCAGGTTGAAGATCTGCTCACCGGGGTCAGGTGGGGGAATGGCATCCTGACCCTGTCTGGCTGCAACTGGGTCATACTCTTTACCGTCGTAATTGGCATCAAAGAACTTCTTAAACCACTGGATGAAATCAAGATTGTCCTGAAATCTGCCTTTAACCAGTTTCTCCACAGGAATTATCTGAATCGAGGGGGAAAAGAGAATCAAAATATAAATTAATACTCAAAGCACATAAAGCGTGGAGCAGAAATTAAATTGCAGATACCCTAAACAAGATTACCTTGTCCACATTCATCCGTTTGAAGGATGCCTGCAACAGTTTGAAATTGTGAATGTACTCGTGCTCCAACTTGGCTTGAAATTTGACTTTCTTAAGACTGATGCAGCCAGGGAAGAGCAGATCCATGAACTGGCAATACGCAGCTCCTAAAGACGGAATCAAATGTTAGTTCAGTACATAATCCCTTGCTTGAAAATTAGAAGACTAGAGCCCAGATATAGGCTAGGATTTATCATGCCTGCCTTTGCACAACAAAAACCCAATGAAATAAAAAAAAAAGGAAAAAACTCTAAGTCCAGATCAATGACCCTGTTTCCTTAAACAGAAAACTATTAAAGGGATAGTCCGAATCTTTTGAAGTGGGGTTGTATGAGGTACTTATCCATAGTCAGTGTATTACTGCTGCATCCATGTGGTATCGGAAACAACAATTGAGCAACACTTTTGCTACACGAGTTGCTGAGTTACAGGGCAGATGAAGGAACTTTCTATTTTTAGATCATTCTTTTTGCTCACATGTAATGTAGTTGTAACCGTTGTTGTCCACATATTGAATACACTTAAACTGTATAGCACGCTTCATACAAGAAAGGCAGCCCAAAGTACTTTACAAGGGAAATAGTCATAAAATGAACATAAAACAGGGATAGAATCCTATAATTCATGTAAAATATGATGGACAATAATGTGGCGTCCATGTTTTTTCCACATTCCGACTTCGAGCCACTTCTCATCAACACACCGAAGTCGGAGGAACGACTTCCCAACTCAGACACTGGGACCATCCGAGGAGCACCTGAATGCAGCACCCCCACAGGAGATGGCGGTCGGCACGCCCCCAGTTAGGAAACACGGAAGCTAAGCGATGTACTGCTGTGGATGGGGCTGTGTTTTTTTATTTATTGGTGAAATAATGTGACCTATATACATAGAAGATATACATTAAGGGCATACACACCATAACAATAAAACAAAGGGTTGTACAGGGCTGTTTGATGGCATGGTAAAGCGGTGAAAATATTCTAAATATTTTAGGTTGCCTTTTTTTTTTTAGGTGGCTAAAATACATTTAGCTGTCATCCACAGCAGTACATTGCTTAGCTTCTGTGTCTGCTGTCTGATTCTCCAAACTGGGGGCGTGCCAAACGCCATCTACTGTAGGTAATACACTGACTATGGATAAAGTTCAGTTCAGTTCAGTTCAGTTCAGTTCAGACCTTTATTGTCCCTCAGGGGGAAATACCTCATATAACCCCACTTCAAAAGATCCAAACTATCCCTTTAATGCAGATTCTTGGTAGCATGTTAGTTAGACCTTTATCCATTTGAAAAAAAGGGCACCAGCTCAACCTGGCAGCACGTTAGCTATCAGATAAAACACATAAACCCAACTAGAGAGCACATAAGAGGTAATCTACATCAAACAAGTAGCTTTAAGAAAAGGGGTGTGCGTTTGTGATTGAAATTGGATTACTTGGTTACAGCAGGAGAACACGGCAGGCTACAAGTTTATTTATAGACAACTCTGCCAGGGAGAGGTGAGCATGTTTCCACAGAATTATTTGAACCCTGTGCTCTACAGGCGAAGATGTAATCTCTAAAACATGCTTCCCATCACAAACAGCTTCTTTGACATGCAAGCGGAGGGAAGAGGATAGACAGAAGTGCTTCATTGTGTTCTCACCTGAGGAGAGCTGCTCCACTTTCGTATAGTTTAGGCAGAGAATATCGTTAACCCAGGCAGTGATGTCATGCCTGCTCATAGTCTCCTGGGTTATTGAGGTAGAATATACGTTGACCGCCATCCCCCAACTGCAACAGAAAAACAACAACACTTAAAAACAAAAGCAATGCATCTTGAATCAAAGGTGCTGTTTCCTCATGCCTCAGGTTAGTTATTATCAAAATTGTTGCCAATTCATTTTATGCCATTGGCTAATTGCAGCTCTAAATATCTGTACACACAAAACATACTTTAATGATGCAATAATAAACCCCCCTGGTGCATGATGGTGAAAAATGTGTCAGTGAGTTTGTTGTGTTGTGAAGTTTGGCTACGGCTCTTTTAAAACATTCTCAGTACATTCAAATAGTTTTCTGTGAAACAGACTGAACTAAAGCATCTCTACACTTATGGTAACACACCTTTAAAGGAGTACACCTTTGCTATATTAACACCTAGGTTCTGTTGCAGCAGACCTTGTAGGCCATCTTCGAATTTGTGCCTGGGATCCTTTAATCTGATTTTACCTGCATGGTAAATAGAAGCTGTAGCAAAGTTGGATTAGGATGTTGTAATTTTACCTCCTTGCTTCCAGGGTATCTGCCTCTCTTACAGGATATTCAGGTCCATATACAATGAACGCATACCAAGTGCTTAAAAAAAAGCATCAGGGATCTCAAACTTTGATCCTTAAACTACAGATTAAGCAGTTACACGGCATGGCCACACGGATAAATGCTTAAAATTTAATTTGTTAATGCAACGGAAGCAGTGGACGGGGCCTCATTCCCAGTGTTTCCTACACACTGTTGTCCATTATACCTGGACAGTATATACAGGCTATATCTCAATGCATTTTTAACAAATATTAGCAATTTAATAATCGTGCTGAGACAATTTGACTATTCATCAGTTCAAAAAACACAACACATTGTTGGCCATATGCCTGTCAACATGTGTGTCTTCCTTTTTAACTGCAATGCAATAATTTGGTAACTGATTTGTGTTGACCATGCACATTATAAGGTCTGTATATTAGCAGCACCATGTAGGTACTCAGTAATATTCATCATATACATGAATCAAGTGTGTTGTCCTCTTTTAATTCCCTTAACAGAAATAAAGACTGCAGCATAACCATTTCATCTTAATTCAATGACAGGGGAACAGCTGCATTTAAAAACACCCCTCTCCATCGGTTTATTGCAGCGACTGATATGGTGTTAAATCATGCTAAATCATCATCACTATCCACTAGCCGACACCAGGGTATGCAGGGTAATAAAAATAACCCCTCAGTGTTAAAGTTAGGCTATCACAGCACTGCAGGAGGGAGCAGATCCTCGGTTGACTGATTCTCTGGGAAGGAAGGAAAGAAACTGGGCCAGCCGATCTCATGTCAACAAAGCGGATGTACTGTGTGCTGCTGCTGCTGCTAGCATGCTTTGTTAGCCGGGCAAGGATAGCACAGCCGACACCGGGGTTGGGCTGATGCCTCAATTCAAACACAGGATCAGGCTTGTGCTGCAGGTCGTGAGGGGTTTCACACATTAAAACACCCTAAACACACACACATCGTGATGTTAGGGATTATTAGATAGCTGCGAAATGTCATGTCACGATGGGAATATACAAGGAGGAGCAGCAGCAGCAGGGGCGTCTGTCTGTGTATTCCTGTCATTTAACAAGCGATCCACTCCTCCTTACCAGTGCCATTGCGCACCAAAACACTTGACAACATTACACTGGTGCCAGCTTTAATTTGGGGCCAGCAGAAGAAGGGTTTAAGCTAACTTAAGAGCGATTTACGCCTCACACAGAGAGCTAACATGACAGGAGACTGAGAGACAACAGGGGGAAAATAGCGGATGGGTGCAAAGCAAAAACCAAACACACGACGAGGAGGCCGGAATGCAGGTTTCTGTATGCAGCAGTGTTTTGTCTTTTTTGTGATTTTCTCTTACATGAAATCAAATGCGGATCATTACACTGATTTACCTGTAGGCGCGCTCTCCCCGCACTGTATTTTTCCTGTAAGGAATGATGTTGGTTCCGTTGTCCGGGACGATGTCGTTGTTATTCTCTCCATTTGGGGAAAGGGCTTGGGTGGGACCGGGCATTTGGGTCTCTAAAATGTTGAACAGATACTCTGTTCTCTCTCTGGCCGGGAAAAAAAACCAACAGGAACGATGCAAAATGCTAAGAAAGTGGCGCACCTCCGGGTCTCTTTGCTTCTGTCTGCTTATTCTTCACAAATCTCTGCCCTAATGACGTTGCTGCACCCTGTACCACGTGACTGATGGGGTTGGCTGCCTGTTCCTTATGGTGGGCTATTTCAGTACTCCAAATTACATTGATCACTCGCGTGCTTTAAAAAAAAAAGCATCAACCGGGGTCAGATCAATGCTCGTCTCTTTTGAAATGCAGATTGTGACAGCTCATCAAATGCTCAGAGACAATAACACCCAATCAACTGAAGTATTGCATTTGATTAAAAAGGAAAATGCAGCCCACCCAGTTTCACCTTCAAATTTTTAGGTGATTATTAGATTACAATACACAACATATGTAGGTAAAAAAGAGAAAGCAGGCAGATCCTAATAGATAAAAGTGGTGCTGATGAAATGATTGCAACACATGGTATGAGGAAGTGTAGAACAATGCTTTGATTACTGACCATGTGAATCAATCAGTTCAAATATCACCATAAAAACACCTCAGTTCAACTGCTAAAATGTTGATTAGTCGATTAATAAATTAGAAAATCGACATAAACGTTATCAGCAACAATTCTGTTAATCTATTAATTGTGTCTTAATACTAATAATAGCCTATATACTCTTGTAGGCTATTCCATTCTTTTTTTATGATCTTATTACTTCCGAATTTCCCTGCTGGGGATCAATAAAAGGTGTAGCCTATCATTTTTAAGTACAAATTTGTGGTTCTAGCTTTTCAAGTGTGAATATTTTAATTTTGTTTTTGATGATAGATAACTATGTCTTTGGATTTTGGATTTGTGATGGGCATTTTTCACCACCAACAAGAAGAAAACCAGCAAATATTCACATTTTAGAAGCTGGAACCAGTACATTTTTGCATGATAAATTACATAAATATTTCAATGATTATCAAAATGGTGGCCGGTTCATTTTCTGTCGACCAACGAATCGATTAATCGACTAATCATTTCACTCTAACATATCTGTATGAGTCAACTCAGTGCAACTTTATATGAACATGGTTAGTAATCAGGGATAATAACTATTGTATGTGGACCAGCAGGTCAACAGGCACGATGGAAAACTGATTTGATGACACAGCTCCATAACAGCACTGAGCCAATACAACACAGCGATGATGCTTTCTACAGGAATTTTATGCATGTAGTATATCCAGCCAATCATACGGCCTCTGACTGTCAGGACCCCAGACGCCTTGACAGGAAAGACCTCTGTAACGTTGTTTTACTGCCTTGATTTTTTTTCCTGCCGTTTTTTCCTTGTTTTATCTAAAAAGGTTTGATGACAGTCCTTTTATGCAAAATGTAAAACACAGACAGTCAAAGAAATGCAGGTACAGACTTCAAACTCTGTGGACTTTAGACTACAGATCAATACAAACAATCCATCTATTCTATAGCACCACCATCAGTCCAAAGGTCAACTCACATTTTTGGCCAGTAAGCAATGCTTGAAACTTTTATGTGTAAACAGTTTGTCCTGAGTTTCTTGGGTCAGGAGGATGAGTCAAACAAGTGTTAGCGTCAGCCAGATCACGAGGCAAAATGCTTCGTTATACACACCTTTTTTTTGCTTCTTCTGGTGGAAATCATCGAAGCCCTGCCTTAGTGGAGAGGAAGCATGTTTTAGAAGCCTTTAACAGGGCTTATCAACAAAGATTTAATTCTCCAGTGTACACTTCCACCTTCCAGCAGTTACTGTTTCTGTTAAAATGGCGAATAATATTTCAAACTGTCCATCAATGCTTTTAAAATTGAGTAAGGGATATCTAGGCCTAATACTCACAGCATTTGGTCACCATCTGTGTGCTCACTTAAAACAGCTCCTCTGGTGCCACCATCAGGCCAAAGTTGAGGTCACCTCTTAACTACAACTTTTACACAGAGCTGCAGACACACTCGATCTCTGATAAATCTGACAAAAAGACATAAATGTCCAACAGATTAAGTCTGTAATTTTATCCAATAATATTTACCTCCCATTTGAGTTGTCTTATGTACCAGTTAGTCCAATTTTCACGACACTGACTTACTTATCCTATTATGGTTATTCAACAGGATTTTAATTCTCCATACTGTATTGATGAAGTCGCCTTCTGCTAAAGCTTTGCTTTGAAGACGTTTCCAACAAATTCCAACAGTGTTTTGGCCATAATTTACATCATCACTCTCATTTAGTCAGCTTAAACTAATCACACTGGAGCTTTTAAAAAGTCACATGTCAGCAAAGAGGATGTATGCGCCACAGATTGCATATTTGACTGTGTTAGTGCAACAATGTGTGAGTGTGAGTGCAACAATTCACTCTTACTGAAATGTGCATTTAAGATGTGTTTTTAGAATATTTCAAAAATATTTAAAAAAATCAAGGCAGTGGCATGAATGCAGGATATCCATCTCTTGTGTGGTTATTCTGGAAGGACAAATATTCAGGATACACAAATTCCTGCAGAGCCAAACAAAAGGCCTAACCAAAGGCTAATGACCAAACTAACTGTGGACACTAGAAATGTCTCCATTAAAACACACAAAAGCATGCAGTGCTACATTTCTACTACAGTAATGCCAAAGACTCTTTCAGACTGGAGAGTGACAGCTGCAGTGAATTGGTCTCATCATAAAAGACACAACAGTGAGCACAGAGGACCGCTTTGTATCTGGCGTGACACGGTCAAACTTCAGGGGCAGCAGGAAATCGGGAAACTCTGCTTGTTTGCATGGGCAACATTCCCCATACTGTGCCACTGCTAAGTTGGGCGGCAAAGCTATCACTGCTCTGACGGGTCTTTTAGTGTCACTATCTGTCAAGCATACATGTCCTGATTAAAATAAATGTTAAGACTGCAAATGCTGAGACTGTGAAGGCTAACATTTAAATATGCAAATACTAGGCTATAACATGAGGGACACCTCTCTGCCTGTTTTTGATTAGCCTATGCTTCACCTGTAGAGGGGCTGTCCTCCTAACAAAAGGTTAGCATTTATATCCAAAAATGAACAACCAAAAACATAGGCCTATCTGTCTGTTAATGTATTCTCAAGCTTTCAGACTAAAAACAGCACAGCATTGTCATTTTAAGTACTGGTCAGATGATGCAATACAATCCAGAGTCGAGTTTGGGTAATAAAGGCATGCATATGACTGCTTATTAGATGCCAAAACACTACATAATGCCCTATAATACTACGTGGAAGGATTTTACAATGCTGAAAAGTAATCTACCAGAAATGTTAAACATATTTAACTGGCCAGCGTAGGGCTTTGCATGATGGCGTTGCTCTGTGTTGGAGCAAAAAGTGAGTCAGGTTTATTTCACTTCTGAAATGAATAGGGTGCTGCGTTTTATTTACGCAGTACTAGTCTGTCTGAACATGGACTCAAATGTTTCAAGACTGTTGAACTGATACTTTAGCTATAGAAAATATGCAGCAGGCCTACTTGCAAGAACAAAATTAAACATCAGCCAAATTATGTGTAAAGTCCAGTGCTGTCATTTTGGGAAACGGTGACCTCAATGCGTATACACACACCACAAATGTTTTGTATTTTGGTGTGATGTATTGATGGAACTGATTGGGGTAAGTGGGTTTAAGTAGCTCTGATATAATCAGGTGTGTATCAGACTAGATATCATGCAAGCAAGGTAATCTAGCTATAACTGCTGCTTTGTTTTGCAGCTTTACAGTCTGTTAATGCTGTATGTTAGGCTACAATAAATCATTGGGCCCTTGTACATAAGCTGATTCCATTAGAGGAAAACAGAGCTGTGTTTGCACTCTCCAGTCATATCTCAGCAGGCTTTCTCTTGCACTGGGTAATCAAGTGGGTGGGTGAGGGGTAGCAGCTCCACCCAACACACCCATCCCTTAACATCCCAAAAAATAACCAGAGGGCAGTGTTATCCTGAATTGCAGGTTGGGCAGGTTAAAATGTTTGCTAGGTACTTAAGGATACTATTCAGGGGCATCATATTCTTGACACAGAGAGAAGGGTGTTTACAGAGTCATGGGTGTGCACAAACACTGTCAGGGGAACCTCAAATCTATATAAAACGAGGGCAGGGAGGGCCATGACCAGAGAGGAGGGAGCATCTTTTAAGCCATCCCCTTAAATACAACATGTGTGTAAAGAAAAGTTTTCATTTGCCATTTGGGCTATTTTGCACCCAAGACAAAAGACCAAGGTCCATGGACCCCCCCCCCCCCTTTTTTTTTCTCGTCTGTCCCCCAGTGCCTGCACGCCACTGCTCAGAAATAGCTTTAACTGAGGAAAACACGAGCCACTACTTCCTTGCACAGTTTTGCAAATTTCTGAGATTTTGAATGCAACTCCGCAACGAAGCAGCTAGCAGCAGTGAATTAAGCTAACTCAGCTTCGTGTTGGGGAATGACAGTTAAATGAGAAACAATGATTGGAAAGCAGGCTACTACACAGTCAAACAATGGCAGAGCAAAAATGAGTGTTTTACCAAGCCAGGCGTTACTTACAGTGACGGTAGTACATGTTGTTCAGCTAACCGCCAAGTTACAGTAAGCTAATTTTGTTCCTGCCAACACTTCAGAATAGTGACAGCAGACATATGCCCTGACCCTGGGTAACATCACCGCACGAACCGCTAACACACACGCAACTACGCTCCGGTTTTGGCATTTACACACCATATTGCACGTCTCAAATCAAATTACAGACTGGATTTGTTCGGCAAAGCAAATGAGACTCACCAGTGAACTCCGATCCTCAGGTTACAAGGTGTTAAAAACGCTGTTTTCCGGCTGAGTCACCCCACCCTCAAACGCCCGTTCTCACTAGACGATGAGCTAAGAGTGCGCAGCTGATTGGACAACGCTTCATCGGTGTCGCAGCTGATTGGCCCGTTAGTTACATCTGTCGTAAGTTTGACCAATCACGTCTTGATGCGTTGATCATTCGGAACATCCGACAGCTTTCCGTCGTGTCGCTCTGTGTCACCATCACTTTCCCCCACAGAGTAATGCAAATTTTTTTTCCTAAATATTTATTCAACGCAAACAAATACTCAATCCTCCAACATCTAAAAAAAATTTTTTAATTCTCGTATAAATTAAATAAATAAAGTATCACAATGTATAACAACAATTGTCAAATTATCACACAGAGAGGAATACTGCTTTTATGCATAAAATATTTGAGCACTGTGTTATGTTGTTGTGCAGTGTTGCCATTGAATCACTCAAAAACAAATTGGCAACAAGTTTGATAATCATTGTTACAGTGGTTTAATCAAGCAAAAATGGCAAATAAATAAATAAATAAATAAATAGTTCCAGCTTCTCAAATGTGAAGATTTGCTGGTTATGTTATGATCATAAATTGAATATATTTGGGTTGTTGGTCAGACAAAACAAGACAAGACATTTAAAGAGATCACCTTGGGTTCTTGTGAATTTGTGATGGCCATTTTATACTATTAATGTTTTTATAATGTATTTATTTATTTATGGGCATTTCATAAACTAATCATTAATTGATAATGTATATAAAACAGAACAATAAAAAAGAATATATATTAAAAATAGTAATAAATGTTATTTATGTGTATACACAATTAGATTAGCTGTAAATTCTTAAATTCCTGTGGGAAAAATATAAATATAAATTCCAAGGGTCTTGCTGAGCCAGCAACTTAAAGATTTATTTGTGAAAGAATGCTTCCTTTTTTTTCCTTTATCATCCAAATACAATACAATGCAAAGAGCAACACTGTTTTTTTACAGAGGGAAATAGAGTGCACAAAGTTATCATCCTGATGTTCAGCCGCTGGCACAACTGCATTCCTCATGTTTTAACACCAGGGTGCAGTCATGCACCTGATACAAGACTAAATATATCTGGAGAAGGCTTGGTATGAAATGCATCTCTATTATAGCTGCTTTGCTAACTATGCTAATAGAGTCGACAACATAGACCAGATAAAGAAAGCACATATTGTGGGAAGATGAGATTCAATTATGCAAAGACCTGGTGATGGATGTTATATCTATCCTATAAATACGGTCTTTAAATGTGCAAAGAACAGGCTTGTGTTGTTGTCTTTACTGATAACAATGAAGACTAATATCAGTTAATAAATATGCTGATAATATTGCCTGAGAGTAAAAATATCCCTCCTAATATTCACACGAGTGTGAGATTCAGTGCTGGATGGCTGATTTTATGTTACCTGGTGATGGTGGGTCTATGTGATGAATTATAGACAATAGGTTGAGGGCAGCCAGCAGTGCATTTATGACAGATAATAAATGTGCGCTGCCAAACCAAGCCAATTGAAGTGTGCCGGTCTGGAATGGAAAAAGAAAGAGAAAAGGAGTCCATAGGCAAAAAATTGTGATATTGTGTCAACACTTTATTATGCATCACCACCATGCAAAAATCACTGCTATGAACTTGCTCAAAAATCAAACTAGATATATTTCACACATTTATGATTTTAGATTGGCTTGCCACTTTTCCCCCAAAAAAGTGACTGAGTAAAGTTTCACGCACACTCAGAAAATACATCAGGAGTGTGTACGTTTGGTGTGCAAGTCACACAGATGTGTGTGCGAGAGCGTCGACGCTCACAAATTAAACAATGGCAAATGATCGAACCTTAATTCATAAACCATTGAGAGTAAACACAATTTGTTCAATGCCCTTACCAGTGTAAACCTTTGAATTTGAGTGATTTGGAAGTACATATCTTTCACTGTATCTTAAAACTCTTTCCAGATATCCAAACCAATATCTTATATTTATCTGACAGTTGATATGTAGACAGTGTACATATTTGCAGACCAAATCCATCTGCAGAAAATCTGATTTTCTGAGTTTGACCTCCAGTGAAAACCAACGTTTCTGCTGCACAGGTGTGTTGTTGTTGTTGTTGTTGTTGTTGTTGTCGTTGTTGTTGTTGTTAGCTACATGCTGCATTGACAGTTTGAATGAGCTCCTCTCAGAGGTCATCCAATCAGCTATAAGGCATGTGTGCATCATTATCACTAATGTATCAAATAAAACTAACGCATCTGATCGGCCTGCTCCAAAAAGCAATACAAAAGCCACTCGACAGCAACAGTAAGAAATCTATGGACTAGTGGTTAAATCTGGAGTTACACATTTATAAAATATCGCGTTTTTTTCTCATCTATAACTTCAACTCCAACACGGGTTTCTATCTTAAATCAGAAGACAAACAAACACTTAAACTTGGTTCACTGTTTGCAGAAACAATTTGAAAGACTCAGGTTTGCCACCCTGAACTGACAGTGTACATTTTGCTTGACAACTCATATAAAAAGGCTAAATATTAAGAAATAATTCCCCAAAGTCATGTGGTTTTTATGGCACCTGTGGTGTAATAGACAGCTCACTAATTAATCTCTTTACATCAGCTCACAGTATTACCTTAAATATGCGGTTGGTTAAAAAATATATCTTTACGTAAATGTTTTCTATGGTTGGATTCAGCCATTTATTCAACTTAAATTCTTCGTATCTTCAGTGCTCTGTACCGTTGGCCCAGTGTCTTCTACTATTGTTGCTTTTCATATTGCTCACCTGTTAAAGATACACAACATGAGGAATATATCTTGAGAAAAGAGAGAGAGAAAAGGAAAAAAATAAACGAAGAACGGAAAAGGAGAG
>JAOVVB010028063.1:0-15736 GCA_028570985.1 Heterobranchus longifilis
TTTTCAAGGTACATTAACAAAACTTTAAGAAGTCTTTATCATCGCATCTAAATTGTTACTATACATGCAATTGCAAATAATAAAGCTTACAGAATTTAATCAATGTACATTGACATGTTTAATTTATCTGTATCAGTTCAAACAACAAAAAATATCTTTTTCTTTTAATGCAGCTTAGTGAAATTTGGAGGTTTGCATTGTGCATTTTCTATTTTCCAAGTAAAACAGCACTGGAAAACTGTAGATATTGTTATAAATTGTCTTTAAATTTTCATCAGTTTTTTTCTCATATGTATCAGTATATTTTCGACCACATAAGGCCAAACTGCCTCCTAAGTTACCATATGACCGATTGCTGACAACAATAATTATAGTCTATAATTATAGAAATCTGTGGTGTGAATATTGCAGAATGAATGCTCATAAAACATGAACTAGAGGCAAACAGCTGCTATAAAGGTTGGCACTGCAGCAAAGGCTTCATGATGACAATGGTCCAAATGTAATGAATGCTTGAGCCCATCCTTCCCAGAACTAGGGTTCAGATCAGTGACACCAAAATAACTTCAGAAAGGACTCAGGCCCACAGTATGAGAGAAGCTGCTGCAGTAGGTACGTACCTTGTAGTACTCCCAGTACTCGGGTTCGTAGTCCTCAGGAGCTTCAGCCAGCTCTGCCTCACCTCCACAACACAATCACACTCAAAATTAATTCAAAATAACATGTAACTTCTTTTGATTCACTCATCAAATCACATCTTTAAATGGCCAAATATTATATTTGGTATATATTATATTAGATATATTATTATAATGATCTAAATAAAACACCAAAACACACAAAAAATTGCTTACCGACGAAGACATTCACACACGTGACAATGACGGCCATAGGAATGCCGGTCAGCAGGACGTAATATTGCTGAGAAAAAAATAAAACAGATGACATAATTAAATACTGAAAATTGTAATGTTGTTTCTGCATGAGGAGTGATTAATACTGGAGGTCTAATAATCCAATGTACACAATAAATAATTGTTGCTTTGATGCAAAAGTAGTTGACATTGTATGCATGGCTTTTATTTCATTACAATGGACTTCTAATATATCATAAAAACTACAAGCACAGGAGGAATTGTTAGACTGGAAATTCTGTAATAATAATATATGTGTGGGAGCATATTCTATTGTTGAACTAAATGCAAGTCCTACTGGATCAATGCATCTTCTTTTGTGAAATAGAAATATGACACAAATATGCTCTGTTACGCACGGCCGTTTATGAAGACTGACCGCTGCTGGCATCAATCTTATTACCTAGGCCTACTAACTGCACGGCCGGCCTGCTGGGACAATCGCATAATTTGTCATGTTCACAGTAAATTAATGGAGATGGTGTTACAGTACTCACCAATAAGCGCAGAAATCTTCTGTCGTAGAAGTCAGTTGGTTTGATGACAAACATTTTCTTTCCATGACCCCAACGAACAGCCACTGCGAAACAAAGCAGGGGGATACTGATGTGACCATGTATTTCACAATTAAAGGAGGGTGCTTTATTGACATAGTATTGAGGTCATTATATAAAACAGACTAGACCAACTGAGATTTGGGGATTGGGATTCTTGTGATAATGTCATGAAATTAACAGTGCCTCATTATATCCACAATACTGATGATCATTCCTCAAATGTGTTGATGAGTCAGGGGTGGACAATATGAATAAAATCACTATTATGATCATTATCACAGCTTTATCTTGATATCAATATATTATATTTACCAAGGTTTACAAAATCGTGTGGTAAAATGTGTAACGTGCATCCCACTGAGTCAAATGGGTTTTATAGTGTTATAGTGCCTACAAATTACAAGTACACGTATTTCCTTGGTATTAAAGCTCTCGAGTTATTGCAGAAGATGGTAAAATCAGGTGTATAATTCATTTAGGCAGAAAAAATGTAATCCACAGTATTTTGTATAAGAATTTTGACATGATCATATGGGGAGAGATGATGCATTGGCAAACGCTATAAAACAACAAATTATACCGGCTACAAAATACTTTTTGCTCTAATGAAAAGAAGGACAGCTTAACAATGTTATTGGCTGACAAATAAGAGTGAGCAGCTACCTGTAGCTATTGAACCTAACTTTGTACTTTTTGTTGACAGCAGGACAAACGTTGACAGCTAGCTAACATTAGCCAAGCTAACAAGCCCCGGCGCAAGGTCATAAGAAGAGACGGCCACCTTTAGAGTCAAACTTCTCACTCTTTAAACGGCCATGGTGTCTCTTACCTTTATCTGTCCGTGGGATTGTTCGAGAGAGTAAATTTGCCGCATTATTTCCAGATTTCAGAGGACTCAGTCTGGCTGCAAAAGCAGCAGCAGACCTGAGAACACTCATACCCACCATCTCTACTGAGGGAGGGCCGTTCAACAACACGAACTCTGATTCGTTGAAGACAGAGTGAAGCGGAAACCGCCATCTTTAATAAGGGCACATATGTTGATTTTAATTCTAGTTTAATTGAATTATTGTTTAAGCATAGCATATACGTGTTACAACACAAATATATAGTAATAACTGAAAAAGTAAAACAATAAAATATATATATTTAGCGTAGAAAAATGCATGATGGGTAATGTGGGAAGGACTACGGCAAAGATGGCGGCGTCCTCATCAGCAGGACGCGTTTTGACTCTTTGCAAGCAGTTTCAAAATGTATTTAGGATATCCTCAGCGATAAATACTCAACACTGTTCTGCTAATTTGACCAAATACCAGCCTCGTCTTTACAGGTAAGTAAACTGTTGCAGTGTGTAAAACATGACAGATAAACGACGTTGAAGTCAACATACATGTTCACAGCTAGCTCTGCTCCTCAGTGATGGTTTGTGTGGATTCTGTAAAGGAGTCAATATCTAATAAAATGCAATAAATAACAGTCCCAATAAATTAAAATGGAGATCTTGAAGTCTTAAATGTATGATACCACCTGCAGCCATCTGTTGAGTTAATTAATTGACATTTGATTAACGTAGATACTAGAGAGTGATGGGCTTAGTTATAGTTTTTGACTGAATATGGCAGTTTTAGGTTTAAATTATCGTGTCTTCTGTTTCTTCATGGTGTTGCCAATACATTAAGTTGTAGAAAGCAGGAAGCCATCGCAGACTACAAGTAAAGCAGTAATCTAACAAACCAACAGACAGTGGTGGAATGTAACTAATACATTTGCTGGAGTACTGTAAGTACAAATCTGGGGTTTTGTTTACTTTCGAGCTGCAAAGATTACTCGATTAGTTGTTTGGTCTATAAAATGTCAGAAAATGGTGAAAAAGGTCGATCAGTGTTTTTCCCATATAAATTAATTCAGAAAATATATTCAGTTTACTGTCAGAGAAACTAGAAAATATTCACATTAAAGAAGTGAATTTCTTCTTAGAAATGTACTTAAACTGATGAATCAATTATCAGAATAGTTGGCGATTAATTTAATAGTTGACAGCTAGCTTAGTCGCTTAATCTTTAATTAATCTGCAGCTCCAGGTGCAATCTTAGCTATAAATGGCATACAGATTCTAATTTAAGGTTGATTATCCCTTTTAAGTCTTGTAATGTGAATTTATTTTGCACCCACCAGGGAAAAGTCTTCAGTCGCTGCCCTGTCTTGGTCCAGTCCCACCAGCTCTGTGGGTCAGTGTCGAGCGCTGCACACAACCATCAGCAGGAGAGGGCTGGAGGAGTTCTTTGACCTGCCGGAGAACTGGGGAGAGACCAACGTGAAGTCAGGTATTCAGAGTGCTCATGTCTCCACTCTGGCTGCACAGTCTGCTGCTCGTAGCTTTAATAATAACATGTTTGAACATTGTGTAGGTGCACCATGGACAGCCAAACAACTGAGAACAAAGAGCAATGAAGATTTACACAAACTCTGGTAAGCACGGTTGAGATTACACTGGTGCTTCACCGTGTGTGAAGATTTATCAGCTGCGTGTGTGATGCTCTCGCTCTTTCTCAGGTATGTGCTGCTGAAAGAGAAGAACTTGCTGCTCACACTTGAGCAGGAAGCGAAAAGGCAAAGGGTTCAGATGCCGAGTCCAGAAAGATCAAGGAAGGTTGGTCTGATGCTCAAGTGACACCTCCAGAAATAGTGAATTACATTTGACAGCTTTTGCTCAGCCTTTGACAGAGCTAGGTGGGACGCAGTGCTGTGGGTGTTGTTTGTGTTTAATAAGTAGGAGTCCTGGCTAAAAGATAAATCTTACTGTCTTCTTTCCTTCCAGGTCGAGCGGTCGATGATCAGACTGGAGACGGTGGTGAAGGAGAGAGAGACCGCACTGCGACTGCTGCAGACAGGACAGGAGAAATCCAGACCAGGAGCCTGGAGGAGGAACATATTCGGATACGTCTACTGGTGAGGGCAGATTCTCTGTGTACATTATATCACACACACACATGGAGAAATATATCACACACACATGGAGAAATATATCACACACACATGGAGAAATGAAGCACTCGTTATGGATGCTGGATTTAAAATCCTTCTTTTTTTTTTTTTTACAAATGTTTTTGAGGAAGGAAATGTGTTCAACACTTTGCTAGAAGATACACACTGAGCATTACTATTAGTGGTTGACTGATATGGGTTTTTCAATGGCTGATACTGATATTTAGAGAGTATTTGCATCTGATAAAATAGCCTCGAACAATTTGAAAACAATATTAATAATAATTAGGGCTGCCCCCTCTTAAATCAACTAATCGATCAGTCGACAAAATAGTATGAGTGTTTAGTCTTTAGTGGAGGACATCCCTAATAATAATAATAATGATAATAACAAATGTGACACAAAATTGCTGAACTTATTTAGCACTTATTCAGCAGATAGCAGCATCTCTTTGTTTCTGAAGTGTATACACTTACATAAATAAAAAACAATGTTATTGCACAGGACCACCAAGCAGCATCTCTGTTTTTGGTCCTTTTGTAGATCTGCACACTTTGCACTTTAATCAGTCTTGTGATGTCAATAATTGATCGGCTGACCGATTAATCGGTCTATCCCTAATTACTATTCAAACCTGGTCCAGATTTCAACAGAATTTCTGAAGTGTGGGCTTTCTGCAGGTGGTCTGTTACCTGATCGCAGTACCGCTAAAGCAGTGATTCCCAGTGTGGGGTCTGTGGCACTCTGACAGGGGGTCTGTGAAAAGTGACATTTTTATTTTTTTAAATTATTTTTTTTATACTAAAGTTTTCATAGCTCAATGAATAATATTTACATTTGTAAGCCTATAGTAGATTACGTTCTAATCTAACAAATCTATAACTCTTACAATCTGCAAATGTTTAATACATGACGTCTAATATTTTATACATTTCTCTTGTGTTCTTTCACATAACTAAGCCTATAGAAGTGTAAAAAAACATGAGAGGGTCAGATCTAAAAAGGAAGGCGTTATAAAATGAAATCTAGGAAGTGGCATCACTCATGTGCACTTGTTTTCTTTCCCTCAGGTATCGATTCAAAGAATATGCCATTCCTTGGTACATGAACACAAGGTATAAGCGAAAGAGGTTCTTCACACCCAAGTTTGTCCAACCACACGTCAGGTAAGTTATAGCATATACTTTTTTTTATATAGTGTAAAAGATGTTTTAGTAAATGTAAAAGCTGTGTTATGTTATGCAAAATTCCTCTTACAAAAAACAAAATGTTGACTTCTTTTTGTTTTCCTGTTTTTCTGTCTTGCAGGCTGCGCATAGAGAGGCACCTTCGAGAGAAGACAAGGCGAGCCAGCTTAAAGAGGGGAACTCAGTCCAAACTCAAGGAGAAGTTTCCTCAAATGAAAGATTCTGCACCATGAAATTTCAAGCGCACATTTTACAATTAAGGAGTTTTTGACACCTGTCCAGACACGGAGCCTCCTCTGCATTTATTTATCTGCTGAGTTAATATGAATACTGAAGAATCAGCTCGTCAAATAACTGAAGGCGTCTGAAACTGTTGTCCTGTCGAGTGTATTTGTCCAACTGTTAGTTGATCAGTTTTCATACCTAATATTAAAACACACCTCATGTATTGGGTTTTCCTTGTTATGTTTTGCTTAGTCTGTAAGAAGAATATTTAAAGTTTGGACGTCATGTGATTTTTTTAAGAATGTGTGATAGCAACTGTACACTAATTTTAATACCCTTACCTAAATGTAAACCTGCTGTGTTTCATACCAAACAACCACATGCTGGGCTTATAAGCAATTAATACAAGAAACCCTCAGAATTAAAATAACCATGTACATGTAAAATTCAGCTGTTACAATTTTATCACACACTGCTTTAACAAAAACACTTTATTTTTTAAAAGACCACGTGTAGCCAATGACAAGCACAGTGAAAATTAAATACAGATTTATTTGAGTTGACACTAATAAGCAGAGGTGAGAACCGACCTGTCTTTTGCCTCTGATGAGTTTACTACACAAAAAAAAAGAAGAAAAAAGGCTTATGAACAGAAGACATTACTGTAAGGTTGTTCCTCCAAATACACATCAACCAAATTTTACCCAGTCAGTATTCTGCAGAAACCTCGCAGAGCAAATTGTGTTTCTTTTTCCACAATACGATCAAAAACTTGATTTAGGACCTACATGCTGATATTTAATAATCATTACAACATGTCAGTCTAAAGTGGGGAAAACGGTGTGGACGATAGGTACAAGATCAAGCTTTTGTCAATTCCAGAAAACATTTTCAAAGATGCAAGGTTTCCATAAAACAACAATCTAAAGATAAGGCAACAGGCTGACTGTAATGACATAAAGGAACTTAAACTCTATTTCATCATAGTGACAGTTTACTTTGTAGATGTTTATGTCTGATTTTCATAATAAATCCCAGACATGCGGCATATGGACAAACTTATTTTTTTTTAAAAACAAATCATACAAAACGATCGATGATCCGTGGGTGTTCCTGAGTCCGGGGTCAGAGGTGAACGACTCATGATGTTGAGCTTGTGGCAAAGACAGTGATGGAGAGGAGGGTGGGGTTGGGTGTCAAATCAAGGGCACTTCCTGTCTACACACTGCTTTCCTCCCTCTTCGTACTCCTGTTTGGAGATCCACATCTGCTGGAAGGTTCCCTGGCAGACACAGAAAACATGTTTAGTTCCAATAAATCAGGATACAAGTAGGAGAGGCAGGAACAGACGCTCATAACTAAAGACGCTCAAGAAAAGTGGATGTGTGAATACAGAGTTCTCATGCATTTTGTTACCATTTTTATAAAATTACAGGTAAAAGGGAGCCGATAGGAAGATAATCTCTTCATATGAACACCACTTTTATGATTTTAGAAGCGTAAATGCAATCGGCAGAAGTAAAAAGCTAATGTTAGGCTGTAAACAAACTACACCAACGGTTGCATTTTGCGGTCCACGTCACCGTCGTCACTACTAAACTGACGGTGATGTTTAATGTCCTCGACAGCCTCTGTAGTCTCATTTAGCCACTCGTTAGCAACCGGCTTTTTAAACACACGTAAAAGCTTTGAAATGCACCACCGGGGTATTCATCTCTGAAGCTTGTGTTAACCACAGACCTTATTTCAGATGTCTAACCAAAAACGCATAAAAAAAAAAAAACATTGATTTTAAGGTGAGGGAACCGGAAGTGCTAAAATACTAACTCATTTCCGGGATTTTAAACTAAAAACTTCGGCTCCCTATAAGGGTCCAAAATTTAAACAAAGAAAAACATGTTTTCAAAATAAACTACACATTTATCAGAAAAAAATGGAACATTTTTTCTTAGAAACTACAGAAAAAGCTGCTTTTTCCTGACTGGAAACAAGAGTCCATCTATGTAATATCCCACAGAGATAAAATAGAAACTTTCCCTTTAAATATTTGGATATGAATGATGGTGCTCCTCTGCAGACACCCTTTCTCCTATTATGAAAACGCGGCAGCCTGATGGTCCAAGTCACCAGCTCTGGAGTTGTTGGAGTTTCCTTTAACTCAAGAACTACTGTCATAAAGATTTGTTGATATATTGTTTATAAGCCAGCTTTTAACTGCTGTGTGTCCTTACGAGTGATGCCAGGATGGAGCCTCCTATCCAGGCACTGAACCGCCGCTCCACTGTAGTGTTGTTGGCTATCAGCTTCAGCCTCATGCTCTGCAAACCAGACAAACATGTTCAACTCCGGCAGGAATGGATTTAAAAGATCAGAGAATTTGCAATATATATGTTGTGAATTGAAATCAAATGTAGCTGCAGTTTGTCATTAACTACAGCCTAAGATAATAACATGAATCAGAATGTGCGGCATGAACTCACCGGAGGGGTTTTCTGGGAGAGTTCTCTGTTCAGTCGGTCTGTGAAGCCCTGAATGAGCGTGTTTCCTCCGGTCACCACCACACTGCCGTATAGACCCTGAGACACAAAGTCAGAAGCTTCAGCAAATGAAATGTTTTTTAAGCAATGAGCCTTGTCTATTTCCTTTTCCATTTCCTACACAGCATTTACTACAACAGCTGTTCTTTATTGTTCTGTATAACAGCGATCGCACAACTTAAAACACTTCAAATTCAGGCCCACAGTCATCTTAAAAGTAAAATCTAATATTCTGTCTCTAATCCCAGAGTTATTAATAAATGAAAACATTTCCAGCACTTGCTGCTGTATCGACACATTAGCATCTGTATCCATACATGTATCAGCAAGGAGTATGTCACGATATATTGCCGTGTGATTTCCTGCATTTCGAGGTATTTGTTGATACGTGTCGCATTCTGCTATTTATAGCATTTTATTTGAAGCTGCAGGTAAAACTCACCTTTTATGATTTATCTACATTCCTGGCAAAATGTATCATCATCTTTACCCATTCAGTCATTTGAAATTATTTAGAATTTAGGATGGAGCCTCATTTAAATTAAAAGTATAGGTGTCTCAAAGAACAGGAAACATATTTCAGACACCAAAAAAATGTGTAACCAATGTTTAAAAATAACATGTTGATAATCACCGGCCGGATGTCGATGTCACACATTCCCACGCTGGTCGTCACCACGTGACCGACTCCCAGCATGGTGTTTCCAGACAGGCCCTGAAGTGATCACAACAAAATTACATTTTCACGAAATTAATTCACAACACATAAAAAGCAACACATTTGGACATTTTAAACAAAGTTTCATGAGCGGTATGTTTAGCTCTTGTGGCTGCACATTAAAGTACACACCTTGGCGTTCGAGGGGTCGAACAGCCCCTCTGGGATCTTCAGCCTCTCGGCCCCAAAGTCACAGTTGTAGCCGTTGGGCAGCTCGTAGTGCACTGTGGGCATCTGTGCAGCAACCCTGATGAAACATATTACCTGTGAGTTAGTTATTTTTGGGATAACATTTTAACCATTCAGAAGAAGTTTGCATGCTAAAAATAAATAGAAGTTAGAAGTTAAAGTAGAGGATAATGCCTCTACGACAGATTCATATCAAATAATGCTCTTACTGTTCATCGTACGGCGAGTCTGACACCTGCAGCACAGACGCCTGGAAGTCCTGGATCACACACTGCAAACATGAAGAAAATACATTCAACAAAGCGTCATACATACCAACCAAATCAACAAGTTCTTTATTACTGCAAGGATACAACAAGTCTAGGAGTTTGCTGCTTACATTACACATGTAGTTGTGCCATGAGCGGGTGACTTGAGGTAGTTTCTCCTTTTTCTTCCAGCTGGCCGGTGATCCCTCTCGCACTCCGTCCTGTAATGACAAACACGGTGGTTGACATCGTCTGGTATGATGGAAGAGGATAATAAGGACCAATAGAGACTGTGTAGGCACATAACACAGCAAAGAGTAAAGTAAATCTCCCGAGTCAAATTTTAGGGCGTGTGTGCTACAGACTGTAGGCTGGCTCTTCATTAATCTGGTTTCCCTCCACACTATCAGTCAGTCCATACTGTTTTTATATGTATGTACATCCAAGAGTCAACATAGCTAACATTAAGCCAGCTAACAGCCAGTTAATCAAACATTTGAAATCAGTTCATACAGTGATTTCACTACATCAATGTATGAATGTTTTTATCAAAACATTGAAAGCACAACTTTTGTGTAAACTCACTGCATTAGTAAATACACATTTGTTCATTCAAGATTTACACCAATATATTTTTTCAAGCTACTGTTTGATCCAAGTCTGCAAAGGCTGACCCAGAATGAGGTTTCAGGGTTTCCACACAAAGATCTCACCTTTGATGCAATCATGTAAGGGGGGATTATTTCAACATTTAACTCTTGAAAAAGCTCCCGACACTGCATGCTCATGAAGTCTCCAGCCAGGGGCGATTTGACGATGCCTGTCAGAGAGAATAAATAACATGTAACATGAAGAAACACAGTAAATCTCTGCCATGCTTACAGATAATACAGCAACTGCCCTTAATGAATTTGCAATCTCCTAAATCACTCTCCTCCTTTTGTTTCACTGCAGCTCTGAATCAATTAGCTTTGTGTCAGAAAGCTTTTTTGGCCAACATTACTTAGTTTCATCCTGAAAAGTGATTTAAATCAGGCACCATTTACAGAGGGGATTGGCATTTTAAGAGATTAACAAACATGATGGCTCACTGAAAATGACTCTTGTCCAACAACAGTTCATAATGGTAACAGAAGCTTGTAATAACAGCTGGCTTGATTGGCTGAGAAACAAGCTCCGACCAGCAGGTGGCAACATAAATCAGAGAAGATAAGGCATGCAAATCTTCTATTACTCCTCTTATGTGACGATTCCCCTCCCTGGTTTATATGTAAATCAAGTAAAATCTGCAGGTAGATCATCAACTCATGATGAATGATTTATTGTTCACCTTGCTGCAGGACGTAGCCATCATGCACTGGAATTGCTGTGGTGTGTGTGGCTCCACTGTCCAGGACCAAGCCTGTAGACCGCCCGTTGGCAAAGCTGAGACACTCAGAGTGAAGGACATGTAATACAGTTCAAATAGATACAGATACAGAAATATAGATACAATAGATTGACACAGAAGATACAGTAGACACAGAAACAGTACTCTGTGACCATTATCAAACAGTAAAGGGAAAGTTAAATAATGTCTCCAATCCTTTTCTGGATGAAGTTAAATAGAAAAAGGATACGCAGATAGCACAGCAGATTTGCAGAGGAAGAAGGCGGGAATGTTGTAATGTTCAAACATCAGCTCTGTTAGTTTCTCTCGTTTTGCTCGTGTGTTCCACTGCAGACACGAAACAGAAAATATGCTGCTTACAACAGATTATTGTCAGCACAACACAAACTACTATTGAAATGCAGCACAGGAAACAAAGTCTTCACTTCAAATCCTCACCTCACAATACGTGGGTTAAAAAAACAGAATCTCAAAAAGGTCAACAGCTACTATGAATGAATGAATGAATGAATATGTTATTTTCGTGTCTGGTCATTCACACGACCGATCCCTCATGGGATTATTCAGACACATTAGTCAATAGAAAACAAAAACATTCTGACATATACTATGAGTATTTAAATAATAACTTAATATTTTTAAGAAAGAACAGGACTTTAAATCTGCCAGCATTTCAATGTTGACTGATAAATTTAAACTGATTGGCGTCAGTACAATCACAGAATAAATAGCCAGTTTATACAAATGCTAACTCAATCTTCTCTTTTATCCTTTACATGTATGTTTTACTGTTTTTTTAAGTTTTTATTTTAGTTTTCCTTTATTTGTTTATTTTTAGTTCTTTTTTTGTAATTAATTTCTGTTTTAGATTCTTCTTTAATATCACTATTACCATCTCTTTTATTTTATTATTTATTCATTTGCTTTTTTATTTCTATTTTTTAATCTCTTTATTTTAATCTGAATATTGTTATTATTATTATCAATATTTTACTAATAATATTTGACTTAGTATGTATTATCACCATTACCATCTCTCTATCTCTCCCTGTATAGAGGTATTTACCTGTGTACATTTATCTGTCCAGAAATGGGTATTGAAACTGAAACACTGAGCTGCTGATCCATGTGAATGCCCTGAAAATGTCAATAAACAAAACTGAGAAAAAACGTGCTAACTCACTGATGCTTCTGACATGAGCACTGGATGCAGGCTGGGTTCAGACTTGAAGTGCATCTTGTAGGTGTGATCCAAAATGGCCTGGAAACTGTCCCAGTCCTCGACTGTAAAAGGGACAGAAGAGAAAACAAGGACAGGACTTGTTAATCATTACATCAGTAATAATCCGTGAAAACAAAGGACAAACAATCATCTGTGCTTAACATGTGATAACACAAACTATGTTGTCACAATATGTCTTTACTTTATTTATCAGGTTGCAGGTCTACAAAAAAAAAAATCAACGTCACAAAAAAAACGTGCATCTTTCATCATCATCGCTGGGTCAGATGTTGGAGAAAATAGAGCGATGATGAGCTTTTTTAGATAATAATTTGAGTATCAGGCACTGCTGTTCCAGGTCAGCCCTCTGAGGGAGCCTGTGGTCCCACGGTGCTGTTCTGCTGCAATTAAGATTGGTGTCACACTTGTCTCTAAATAGCCTCACAGCCAAACTCCACTGGACCAGATTCTGATGAGCATCATCAGCTAGGTCAGTGCAGCAGAGCGCTTGTTTCACATCCGCTGCCAGCAATTCTCCCGAGGTGACGGAAATCAAACGCGTAGTTGGCTTGGCTTTAAAGGCCTTGGACAGAGCGGAAAGGATTAGACAATTACCTGATCGGTCAACAGACAGGAAATTAATTTACAACAACTTTGATAACCGGTAAAAAGAAAAGAAAAAATATCTCCATCTCTCATTTCTAAAAAGGTAGCAGTTCAAGCTGTTTGCTTATTTGACAAATGTTATGTGCTCGCATATTTTCTTGGTTGAAATGCACTTATTGTAAGTTGCTTTAGAAAAAAGCATCAGCTAAATAAATGTAATGTAATATAACCGATTAATGTTAAATAATCAAAGATAAAGGCCAATATTCACTAGATCCAGCCTCACCAATGTAGGGCTTTTAATATCATTGTAAATCTAAGTTAGTCGGATTTAAGTTATATGAAAACCTCACAGTTGATTCAGGGAAATTGTAATGACATTATAGACTAAATAAATGATTGATTAACCAATTGATTAATTGATTAGTCAATGATAAAAATAATCGGCTGTTGCAGCCCTCGTTTAGTTAAATAACTTTGAACAGATGTGAGGAAAAAAACCCGAAGAAAAGACAGAAAACAGGGCAGAGAAACTGAGCCTTAGACCAAAGCATGGTAAAATAATCAAAGATCCAACTGTGATTTTTTTCCCCTCAGTTCAGCACCAAGGACAGCTCTGGACACAGGACCCAAATCTGGCTTTGAATAGCCGACACATCCACGGTTTAGAAAAATGATCACGGTCAAGCAAACATGGCGGTAAACCCAAGACGGAGAGGGGTTTGCCTTCCACCAAGAGAGCGGGAGAGCTCATGATAATGAGTTGCCTTGGTCTTCAAATAATCTCATTAATATTCATGATGAACAGCAGTCATCTATACGTCATTCAGGGTTGTGACGAGTTCATCTACAAAGTCGGATCACAGTCACACCAAAAGAGTCTAATTATGGATATGGATCAAGCACACCGGATTATAAATATTCATTGCTGATGCGGAGTTTCGTCACAGACCATGTCAAAAAACAGGGTCATGCACTTACACACAACCCACCATGTGTGTTCGTATGGGTTTCTCAGCATTGCACATTGAAACAGCCTGGTCAATCCCTAACCCAAGAACATGGCAGTTAAAAACCAAAATGTTTTTTGGATTTTAATGCATGAAAAAAAAATGAGTCAACACTCACTCATGCCGTTCTTGAGCGGAGACATGACCTCCATGCTCTCCCTGGGTACCCGCAGCTGGTTGGTATCAATATAGTAGGTGGTGCCGCTCTGCTTGCTCTTTTCACCATCCGTCTCCATGGGCGTGCTGCCATCCTCTCGGTCAAGGGTCATGCCTATCACCGTGGGGAAGTCCGCCTGAGCCGGGCCGAAACAAAACAGAACACTATAGGTCAAAACACATTCTCACACGCCCTGGTTTAACAATATCAAGCATAACAACACAAATTCAATAAAACCCTTTTCAGAAGATCAATCCCATCCCAAACACTGAAAGACAAATTTCCCATATTTGTGAAACTGACGGTGAGGCAATGCTCTTCTGACTTAGAAAACAGTACAATGGTTTTGCAATGCTCAAAAGTACCTGATTTCACTCTGTAATGATGTGGCTTGTACTGACTAATTCATCTTGCACAAACAACGTCTGATTTAAATGATTCCAAATTTAAGGAAATTATTTCCAACATGCTTTTATTGAACATTTAACTGAACATTATAGGCACCATTAAAAAAGAACAATAGTTACATTTTAAAGTGCAGTTTTCTACTGATGATCTCTTTTAACTAACTCAAAAAATGTGCAGTCTTTCACAGTGTGTTTATCACGCAATTTGCAATAACAGACTCCTCAGCTAATAAATTAGTCGATCGACAGAAAATCTATTGGCAACTATTTTGGTAATCAATTAATCATTAAAGCCCTTATATATGCATATCTTTGGGTTTTTGAATGCTGGTTGACAAAACAAGACATAATTTGTGATATTTTTCTGTCATTTTATAGACTAAACGATGAATCAATTAAAGAGATATCTCAGCAGATCTCTGCACCGCGACCACGGAGGGAAGCCAAACACCACCCATCCACACACAGAGCCCACACCAAGATCACACAGAGCTGGTCCAAAATCGACTAAGTATCTCTTTAATGAAAATAAATAAAATAATAACTGTCACGTGATTTTATTTTGAAAATAATCATAAGTTGCAGTCATAATCAGAACCAACAGTATGATTACAGAACTAAAGGGATTGCATTCATATAGAAGCTTTCTACCATATCGGTTTTAGTTTACACACATCCGCACATATATTCACACACTAATGGTGGCAGAGCTGTCATGCACGGCGCTGGCCTGCCCATCGGGAGCAACTTGGGGACATGCGGACAGGAGGAGCCGTATCGAACCGCCAACCTTGTGATTAAAGGACAACCCACTCTACCTCCTGAGCCACAGCCATGGCATACTTTCATAGCTACTCTTTCAACAAAAGCACCAACATCTCACATTAATGAGGTCATATTGTGATGGTGTGTGAAGATTAGGGATGTTTATCGGCCAAACATCAGTATCAGCCGATATTCGCCTTGATGACCATCGGCAATTGAGATCTTTATCTGTTGTGTTGCATCAATTTTGCGCCGGCTAAATGTTGTGTTAAAATGGCTTTTGAAGCAGTTATTTTTCAAGAAAGAATCTTTTTCATATGAAAGATCATATTATGAAGGACTGAATGACTTTAAAGTGCTCCTCCTCCATGTTTTACAGTATGTAAAAATACTCTCATATGATTCATATTTGATTTAACATGGTTTTCCCACAAAAATTTAAATGAAAAAAAAGAAAGAAAAGGGGCTGGAAGCACATCTACTCTTCTCTCTCATTAAGAAATTCTAGATCTGGCCTCAAGCCCCGCCCACCACCGCTGCCATAGTTACGGGTTACGTGTCTTGGCAACTAAAAAACACCATATAGACATGTTAACATGGTTAAAATCTTGATTT
>JAOVVB010028088.1:0-15735 GCA_028570985.1 Heterobranchus longifilis
AAATTCACACACAAACATGAACAGACATGTGCATCCACACACACACACACACACACACACACACACACACACACACACACTTCTTCCCCCCCTGCCTTTAGCGCACAACACAAGGCACAGGGGGTGTAAAAGACTGGCAGCTGCAGGGAGTGTCATGAAGTGCGGCAATGAAACTTTACAGCAAGCTGAAGGGCCAATGAATAAAACACTAGGGGCCTGTCTGTCTGAGGGTCTGGGCCCTTGTTAGCCCACATCATTACAGCTTTACACAGCAGTCACCTCACTAGCAAAGCCTTTATTAATGTGACCTTGACAATGGCTGTCTGTCAGAGAACATGGGAGGACAGAGCGGAAGGGGGAGAAGGAGGAGGGGGGAGAAGACGCACAGTACGCCTGGTTTAAGGGAAATTATTAGAATGCAGGGAAGAGAAGTGAGACAGTGATGAGTGAGAGAAGCACACAAATCCGACAGATGGCTGATTTGGCAGAGAAATGAGAAAGATGGCGAGGGGACAGATTGATGGAGGCTGCCACTCACCGTTGCCTGAGATGGTGAGGTCATGTGTGCGAAAGCTGTCCTGGACGTGTGACAGCGACAGGGTGGTATGAGCTAAGAGGTGATACTTAGGGCCCCTGTCAACACACAAGAAAGGGGATAGAAATTTATTCGGTGTTTGTGCATGCATGTTCATGGTGAAAAATGGTCTCCATAAAGATGCCTACTTGTACTCTCTGAAATATATATTATTTCTCTTTCTCTAATCAATGTCGATTTGCTATAAAATGTAAACATATTATGCTCATTTTCAGGTTCATATTTGTAATTTAGTTTTCTACTGGATAATGTTTACAGGCTTTAATGTTCAACAAATACATTGTCTGTCTGAAAGTTTTAGAGCCCGTCTCTTTAAACCCACCTCCTGAAAAAGCCCAGTCTGTTCTGATTGGTCAGCGATACCGAGTCTTCTACATCTGCGCTCTCTGCACCGTCACTGCAGCCGGGGAATGACTGTAGCGGCACTTTCTACCTAATAGTTGTGACATCACAACCTTACGGAAGTCCTGGCGGCTCGTTTAAAGGCACGGTTTCTGAATACGAGCTGTGTGCATTTTGATACTTTCACAGTATTTATATAGCACCTAGACCTGTTTTATAATGAAAAAAAGAATGGAAATCTCACTTTTTACAATATGGGACTTTTAAACTTACGGTACAGAGGGAACTGGCAGCAGAAGAGGAGCTGCCCCTCCGTTGCTAATAGGACTACATGGCCCAGGCTCCATTGCTGCCCGGAGCTTCTTCCCAGCTGATCGCCCCAGTGATGAGCTCAGTTTACTGGCTAGTTTCCTCGGCGTGCTCCCTGCTGAGTAGTCGTCCTCCGAGCAGCAGCTATACAGCTCAACACGTAGCTCAAAACCCGGGCTGGCTTCATTACTGCGAAAGGATACACACGATGATGAACATGACCAAATCAGGGCTTTTTTTGTGAGTAATACACTTTATGTGGCAGATGACTTACAATACGATGGTGTTGTCAAAGCAAATATCGGTGAGTGTCCGGTCCACTATCACCATGTCTGTGTCAAAGATCTCTCCTCCCAGCTGCAGCAGGCAGAACACTGCACACCGATGAAGCTCTACAAAAAGACGACAGAATGGCGGAACAAAAGAGAAAAAAAATTGTTGAAACACTGTATTTATGTGACTTCTCAACAGCTTTCATTCAATTGCATCACTTGAAAACTCTTTCAAACTCTTTGTTTCAGCTCCAAAAACAGCATCACCTCCCAGATGTAGGTAACGGTTTTAACAACATGTTGAGGCCAGAGGCTCGGGAGGGCATAGGACCTGAAGATCGGCTCCTCCACCTGCCTGACGAGCACTTCTACTGTTATTAGTTTCAGTTCAGCGAACTCAATGGTCAGCTGTGCTGAGAATTCCCATGAAGCATTGTTAGCGTGTTTTGTTGTTGGAAATTAAGCACAGTGGTCTTTAAAGCAGCTACAAGTTTTTAACTGGTTATGAAACCATCTCAGTTTAATACTGATGCCTCTATATGACCTACATACGAGACCATCAGTGAGAAGATTGGCTATTTCTATATAGCTTTTCTTAATGCCTGTCCCGGGGTCCAATTCCCTACTAAATCAGATAAACGATTTACAGCACATCGACCGGAAAATCCTGTGTCTATATTTTCCTAGGCAAAGTTCCTCAGTGAGTAGTACATTAGCCAGTTAAAAGGAAGCAGGAGGAGATTTTTCTTAAGATAATTTTATTTTTGACGTTATATTTTGTGGTTATGGCCCATACTGGGCAGGATCACCAAAGAGAAAAAGAAAAGAAGCTAAGCGGGATGAAAACACAAGTCAACCTTGGTCGAATGGAGAGAACTGCAGGATTTGAAAGGATTCAAAACTGATCCTGAACCAGCCGTATTCCTCCTAGACAGGTGTGTAATATGTCGATTTAATTTATTAAATGTATTGTGAGACGTGGTTTTACATCCATATATAAATTCACATTAGTGGCTAAAACAAAGTTTACTTTGTTTCACTATTGTCATATTACAGTTATTAATCTTACATAGCCACAAATACATTACCTCATCGCTATGCAAACCGCTGTGTTTGGAAAAAAAAAGAAAGTAAGTTGTGTGTTTCTTTCAGCCGTTTCCAAAATAAATGCATGTGCTAGCCAGATCAACATCTTTACAGTACGACACGAGGTAGTGGTGCTCATGGATACGCTGTCGCTTTTGTCCACAGGAGCCACTAAAATCAACACTAAATGAAAGTTAAACAGGAAGGCAATCCTGGCACTCCAAAACCTTCATTATACTGGCTAAATCATTAAAAAGCCAACATGCTTCGGCCGCTGTCGGTCTTTCGCCAGGGCTTTAAAAAAGCAAACAAACAAAACCTAAATGTAAGTTCCTTGTAGTTGCTTTAATGTTGCAGCAGCCAATGAGAGCTGTGTGACAACAACTCTTGCCTTCTATATACATTGTGAAGAAACTATGTGAGGAAATACACATGCATTATGAAGAAGCTGTCATACCCTTTCTGGGAATGCTTCACTATGATTATGGGTAATTAATATGGTGAATCTTTGAAACACAACACCAACATATCATGCATACTAACAGTGAGAAATGTATGTAAGAAATAGTCCCTTTGGGTATCACTGTTGTATTATAAATAGTGTGAGTCCTGGTGGTCGACTATCTTTCTTTAATTGTGTGTTTTTCTTCTTCTACTGCACAAATTCATTCATTTTGTCATTAAAATTCAAGGTTACAAATGAAAAGGCTGAGAGAGGTGGTCTGCTCCTACTTATGTGCTTCCCTGTATTGACACTTAATATTCGCATGTATTATTCCAAGTAACAGTTCAACACTCTGCTTAAAATGTGATTGGACACGTGAGGAACATGCTTTACTCCTCTTCACCTCCCGTGCTCAGTTTATGTCTCGGTGTGCTTAATGACCTTGACTAACAGCCTCATTAAGCTTTGTTAAGAGTCTACTACCTGTCTCTTGAGTTCATTTATATGCACAGGTCATGCAGATTAATTCTGTTCAAGTTGCCAGGGGAGAGAATGAGCTCTGAGACTGTTATAATGACTGTGCGGGGGTTAACCCACATTGACTATCAAGAGGAGGCGGGATAGCAAATAGTCAATCTAATGATTGCCATTGTTATATTTTCAGTGCACCATTGGATACTGAAATACCATACAAACATTTCAATGTGACCTGGTTCACACTAATATTCCTCAGGAAAAAAAGGGAGTTCCTTAAATGCACAACAGACTTCATTTGTTTTCAAATGCCCTATTAATAATGACCCAGTTTAGCACCTGTGTGCTGCTGCTTCTCAGAGCCAAGAGGCAAAGCCAGCAGGTCTGAACAGTGGGTCAGGTTGTGCTGCCAAGAGTTTCTCATGTCTAGAAAAAATCAGTTCCTGGAAAATACGTAGATATCTGGTAAAGCTGCAACAGATTGTAATAATCAGCTCCAGGAACTGTGCTATGGGGTAGAAAAAATGTCATACTGTATGGTCTGTCTGCACAGTCCAACGGCTCAACAGATTTTTAAAAATATGAAACTCAAAGTCCACAACAGTGATTCACCCTCTGCCCAATACTAAAAGGTGATTTTTGTTCTTTAGTCATGAGGAATCCAACATTAACGCTTGTGATTATACAAAGCTTTCGCACACATTCAACAGATTTGAACTGAAGCAAATCATTAATAAATCCTACAGGCATAAATCATTAATACTCCATCAATGAATTTCTTCACATGCATACAGAGGTGACTCCTCACCTCCTTTGTTCTTGAAGTACTCTGTGTCTTTCCACATGAGAGGGATCCGAAGATCTGTAACGACAACAGACAAGGGATTAGAACACAAAAATGTTAATCACCCGTACTGTCTAACTGATATGCGTCTCCTTACCCATGCTGCTTTCAGTCACTGGCTAAAGTATCCACAGCCAATTACTGTCTGTCTGCGTGTGTACGTGTGTACGTGTGTGTGTGTGTGTGTGTGTGTGTGTGTGTGTGTGTGTGTCTGTGTGCGTGTGTGCGCTCTCCAGCTGGTATACCAGACATGCAGCAGTGCCCCCATGAACATCCACACACACACATGCTCCCAGTCTCACATCTCATTAATATTTTTTTTACCTCCTCATCATGTTCTAAAAACAAACAAAACAAGAACAAGTTGTTGTCCTGCTCCCTGGTGTGAATTATCTCTCTGCAGTGTGTCCATAATCATTCATCTGACTGCCCGTCTGCAACAGGCAGAATCTGCAAGTCAGCTTCTGCCTGACAAGAGGAGCTCTGCATTTAATCGTAACAACTTAAGGGATCACAAAGATTCAATTTCCCTTAAAGGTCCCATATTGTAAAAAGTAAGATTCCCAGTTTGATTATAAAGCAGGTCTAGGTGCTACATACAGTAAATACTGGGTAAGTATCAAAATGCTCAAAGCACACAGCCTGTATTCAGAAACTGTAGAAAGTAGTGGTTGACCAATATGGCTTTTTCAGCAGGGACGATTTATAATGCAGATATTGTTTTTTGATTGTTGTTTTTTGCATCAAAATACAACAATTTAAAAATAATAATTACTGACACACTAATTTGACACACTGAACTTAAATTAACATGTATTTAACACTTATTCAGCAGATAGCAGGTGCTGCTACATTGCCGTTACAGTCATTCGCTGGCTGCAATGACGGTACAGAGACGCAGAGAGCGCAGATGCAGAAGACCCAAAAACACTGACCAATCAGAGCAGACTTGTTTTTCGTGGGAGGGGGGGCTTAAAAAGACAGGCACTAAAACAGAGTGCGTCAGACAGACAGAAAAAATAATGTGTTTTTTTTAAATATTACAGCATGTAAAAATGTTCTAATAGAAATCCAAAATCCAAATATGAACTGGAAAATGAGCATTATTTTATTTAAATTTTGCTGGTCCATGTCCAAATCTCCAACAATAAATAAATGAAGTGAGGTTATACTTGCCTGAGATGGCCACTTTTCCTTTGCACGGCAGTCTGTCGTCCAAAGGCCCTGCGTCGGACGACCTCCGTGTGACCTTCTGCATGACCTGAGCCTCCTTCATCCTCTGCAGCTCCGACATGTAGGCCATGATACGAGTGCTGCACGTCTGCAGGCTCTTCGCCGCCTCCAACGCCTGGTCTTTCTGGGAGCAGGCGGCCAGCAGCTTGCAGGCCCCGTCGCGCATCCGGATCTCATGGTCAATCTTCTTCTGGATGTCGCTGTCCTGCAAGCGCGAGGGATGGCGGAGAAGGGAAAAACGAGAGAGTGTCAGGGAAATGAGGTTTAAATGACGGATAATGACACTTTGAAAAGAGTCTTGTCTTTGGCAAATGGAGGAAGACATGATTCTGGAAGTGATGAATTGAGGGAGGTACAGAATACAGGCATGACTTCTCTAACGGATAGCGACACAAAGAAGGGCATTTTTGGCAAGAATAGGAAGAAGAGGAGAAGATATCAAGAGTAAAACTGCAGCAGATTACAGGTCTCTTGTGGATACATTTGTGAAGTGTGTCTCTCTAAGCACTCAGGAGTCTGTGTTCAGTGATGTAAGTGTGCGAGAGTAGTGGCATGGACAACATTCAAGCACACGGCCTTTTGCCCTCAAGGCCACCCCCTGCTGAGCAGACACGAACTGTAGCTGCAGAATCATTTAGTGCAAACACGCATGCACGCACACACGCATGCACGCACGCACGCACGCGCGCACAGAGGGAGCCCCACATCTCAAGCAAGAGAATAAAGAATGAAGCTGTCAAACACTGATGCCCAAATGAGAGACCCCAGACACACAAATGTACACATACACACTTCTAGCCATGGTCCACACACACACACACACATGCACGCGCACGCACACGCACGCACGCACGCACGCACGCACGCACGCACGCACGCACGCACACACACACACACACACACACAGAGTAAAGGTTCCTAAAGTGTCTGGCTCTGACTCTGGTGATGCTGTCCAGAGTTTAAACAAATCTCTAAGCCCCTCTTCACTCTGTCAGCAGTCCAAAAACACTGTATGCATGAACTTAAAACAGGAGACCGTGAGGGGAAGAGCTAACATATGAGGTGAGAGGGATGAGAGAGCACAAAGGGATCCAATAATCAAACAAAGACCAAGCAGAAGCAAAGCCGGGTTGACCTTGAGTGTTAGTGCCAGCGCTCTCTTTCAAGCTAAAACGCCTTTGAATCATGCATTTGCACATCAACTGCTTCAATCCAACCAAGGAATATTGATCAGTAAGGTTGCCTTTAAGGGGAGACTGCAGGCGAAAAAATATCTGATATCTATTAGTTATTTTTACCCTATTCACCTGGAGTGTTTTGCAAAATGTATGGAATTTTACAATGCATATCTTTAAACTGTTTTCTCAAAATAGTTTTTTTTCTCTCATACTCTGAGCCAGAAATCTCCACTGCACTAAAATTGTTTTTTTCTTTATGGCTGTTGACAATATATTCTGATTTATAATGATAAAAAGAGATACCCAAAAAAGATGCAAATTAGCAAATATTTAATACGAGAATCCTCATTTGCATATTTAAACATAACATCTCAGAAACTTCTAATATAAATACATATTTTAACCAGCTAGGAAAGTTTCAGCCATTAGTTTGTTTGTTTTTTTTTTTTTTACCACCTGTCGTCTCTCCTTAAAGAACTGGTGAAAACAAATTAGGAAAACATGAAGGTTACTTTTGTCTTCATAATGAATGAATGAACAAATGTTGTGCAGCTTCTGCCCGAATGCTGGAGTATGTGTGCATGTGTGTGTGTGTGTGTGTGTTTGTTCTCATCAGTGATACATTAACAAGCTCACTCTCCCCACAAATAATCTCTAATGCTCCCTTTGCCCTTCTTTTCCCCACCCCCCTCTCTGCCTGATAAATGCCCCTTCTCCTCCTCTGCTCTGATATTTCTCATTTACCATTTCTCCATCTCTCTGTCCAATTCTTATGAATTTTTTATTCTTTTGATTTAAGCTTTTATACTTTCACTGCTCATTTTCTTCCGCCTTCTCTCACACTCTATCCGTTCCACATCACCGTCCTCAAACGGCTTTTCTTTCTTCTCTTCCACACCCCCTTTCCCTTCCTACCTGCCTCTGTGTTAGCACGAGTCCCACACTTTGTTCAACACAGGCGCAGTGGGAGAGGAATGAATGCAGTTTGGACATAAAAGTCCACAGTTGGATGCAGATTCCCGCTTGGATGCAGTGCACTTCAAAATGAGGTTTTATGATTAACCACAGTATTGGAAAAACTAACTTGATTCTTGGGATATATAACCACATTTGCTCTGCATGGTGGTGAAATCTACACGAGCAGCTGTGAAGCACACACGATCCAACTATTCTGTCTCTAAACCAAACCACCAAAACATTAAAACACTGTAAGTAATAGTCTGGCATCCACTACAGTATCACTTGCTGCAATAACATGGTACAACATTAAAATGGCTGGGGGTGATTACTAGCAGATTTCTCCTCAGAAACACTGCCAGAGTGAAGAATTATCAGACCAAATGATTGAGTGTACTTATACTGATGGAGATAATGATCAGTCGAGAGTCGTGTAAAATCTACACTGTGGATGTTGAACACAATGTAGCTACACAAATAAGCCTGCCATTAAATAAACACTTTCGCTGACTGAAAAGCAATTACAATACTCTTGACTGTGAAAGAATGGAGGCCCAATTATAGCAACGGTACAAACATAGATAGCAGTTAACTACTGGATGTCTGCAAAGTACAAGTGGAGAATTTAATTTTACAGGTCAAGTATTTGTTTATGAGAGTTTATTGGTTGATTCTTGAGGTTTTTTTTGGAGAGGGAATAAGCAATTAAAACTGAGAATGGGAGAAAGGGAGAGGAGGTAAATACACATTCAGGCCTGTGTTTATGGTTTTGATTTGCAGGGAATACATAACTAATACTTTAAGAGAGAGTCTTAAATGAGAGCAAGAGAATAAGATATGCATATTTCCCAGAGCAGAGGTTTTCAAAGTGTGAGGCGGGACTACCCAGGGGAGGCTCAGTGAATGGAAGTAAAATAATATTACATTAGTTTATCAGATAGAATAGCCTAACTGTGTGTGATTTGGTTAAAGAGATAGTTCAGAGATACAGTAGTTTTCCCAGAGTCAGAAACTAATGCTTTAGAACAGACCTTCTTTTATGTATTTGGTGCAGTCAAACAGCAATATTAGAGTTTCCTTTGGTCAATTGTTCAAGGTCAAGTGTCTATGGAGTATGGGGTCAAATAATATAATCATGACCGCATAGGCAACCCAGAATTGAGCAAAACTAACCAAGTGAACCAAAAGGGGAAAATTGCTTCTCAAATGTCAAAGATCTGAAGTGCTGTTTTCCCTTCTTCCATGTCAATGTAAATTGACTGAAATTATTGATATATTATTCGATCGGATCAAACCCATTAATGGTAAGCAATAAACATAAACAAAGAACTGATGATACAGAGAGAAATGAGAGAAAGCGCAGTTCAGGCTGCATTCAAATGTCCTTGTCAATGGTGGCACCATAAACCATAAACCATAAACCATGCTCCACTGAGCCAACTCACATGCACGCACGCACACATGCACGCACACACGCACACACACACACACACACAGAGTAAAAGAGCTGTCACCACAGTCCAGTTTCACACAGCGGGTCTTACAGTGACCCGCTCGGAGGAGGTCCTGTATTTATAGCAGCTAAATGAACAGGCTTCTCCTTCGGGGGGGGATCTCAGAATAGAAGACGAGCAGCCTAGATTTAAACTCTAATCCACACGTCTGGCTGCATGTCAGGCTAACAGAGTACAACAAACTGACATAAACACTCACAGACGGCAAAGTAAGAGATCAACACACCACACAACAAGCAACAATAAGCAGGACAAATGTCTAGAGTGGATGATAAACTCATTTTCTTTTTATAATCTTTCACAAATGCTCATATAGGCACACATAAATACAACCTTACAAATGCACACACATATAGTCACAGTGATTGGACTACATACTGTCTTCAGAGTGGCAGGTGTTAGACCAGTTGGCAGAGAGGCTGCCTGTCTGTGACGGTGGCAGCGTGGACAACAGCCAGATAGAGGGTGAAGGAAGGGTGGATGGCCGATGGGGATGCAGTGCATGTTGGGGATCAAGCAGCAACACAGAGAGGAGGTGGTGTTGTCAAGGAAAAGGGGGGGGGGACTTGAGGAAAAGAGAAGAAAGGAGGAGATGGGTTGACAGGGTGAAAGGTATGGGTGGAGTGTGAGAGGCAGTTGGGAGAAAAGAGAGATAAGAACGGGAGGAAAGAAAGAGAAAGCTCTGAATGTCAAGAGACGAGCAGGGTGTCGGGTGAGGGGGTGAGGAGGGAGGGATGGTGAGGACGACAAGCAGGAGTGTGGTACATCAAGGTGCTTGCAAGAGAAGACAACAATGATGGAGAAAACAGTGTTGGCAAAAAGGAGTTGGCAATCTGGAAATAAAGAGACAGAGATCTGGCAACAGAAAGAGAGGCGGTGGGCTCTATATGGAGCAAATCTGCTGCTGAGGTAACGAAGCATGAAGCTCAGTAAATGAGCAGGCGTGGAAATAATTGGGAGAGATGGTGTCTTTTTCTGAGAGGAAAAAAAAAGACTCTCCAAAACTTGTCAGTTGCACTAATGGCTAAAGACAGGAAGCTTCGTAATTACTTGCTGACTGTATACTGCTTAGATCCCGACTGATATGGGATTTTTGAGATAGATACTGGTACTAAGTTTAGAGGTGAAAAAAAATCATAGTGAATTTTTGAGCTGAGCTCATCAGAAAAGATACATGCCGAGAGCGACATGTCTGTGATAGGCCAATATCGATAAATCAGTCAGGTTAAGGATCAGGTTGCCTCATACTCAAACCAAAATTGTTCTTATGAAGTTTTCGAGTTAACTCATAAAGAGTGTCACAGGGCTGGTGGTTCAACACCTGTCCACATGTTTAAGTATCCTTGTGCAAGACAACAAATGTGTGTGTACAAAGAAGTTGCTTTAGATAAAAAGTCTTTCAAATGAATGTAAGGGATTCTAATGAAAAATAGAATAGCAGCAATAATAACAGCAAGAGCAAATAGTAGATTGGCTTCAAACAACAATGTTGACAGCATCCCTGTATGACGCACACAGTATATGCATAATGCCAATGTAACCTTTCAGCAGGTAATTTGATGCCTCAGTAGATACCAGATGGTCACTTCCTCTCTCACCTCTCTGTCCTCGTCTGGCTGTGTGTGTTGATCCTCACTTTTGTGTCTGCGGGTGTGATCTCAGAGACACTAACACACACACCTACACAAACACACACATGCTGGTTTGGGGATTTGACGCCGCTGCAGATGGTGTGTAATGGTTTGTTTACGATGTGTTGTTCCGCATGAGTAGGCTTTCCTGTTCAGATCACTGACCCTTGACCTCTGACCTCCGTCCCTGAGCAGACCAGAAGGCTGCAGTTACAGCATGAGGTTAGTCCATGGGGTTAGGTTTAACACACAAATGAGTATTAAAAACAACACAGTTTGCTCTGTAGAATCAGATTAATTCAAACTACTTGGGAATGACAGTCACCGAGGGGAGGAGTTACTAATGAATTATGTTTACAAAACACTCATTTTTATATCTGTAAAATGTTGTAATTAATTTTAGAGCTGAAAATAGAAAGCACAAGCATATTTTTTAGCCATTTAGCATGGCTCTACTCTACTTATGGCTCATGCGGGTCAATCTGTTGGTTTGGTCCTTTACTCTGGTTTTGACTGAAATATCTCAACAACTATTGGATGGATTGCCATGACATTTGGTACAGATATTCATGGTTGACAGAGGATGCATCCTTCTGATGTTGGTGACCACCAGAGTGTAGAGTCTTAGTCTTGTTAGATTATTATAGTTCAGAGGACAAGTCTTGCATGCTGCATATCTGAAACATGTGCACATACGCAACAGACATTTAACATCAACATCAATGTTGATATCGATATCAATGGAGGTATTTTCCATCTGCATCTGCATGGAATCTGCATCATCCATTTAAAGACGGGTATCTCTAACCACTATAAAACCGTGGCACCTGTTCTTCATTGCTGACTCTGAAGTTGTTTTCTTTGTGAACAAACAAGACACATCGACTGACTGGCTCAATACAAAAGCTGGTTGGAAAGACAGAGTGAACGAGGTTGATAGAAAAAGAAGAGAGTGGCAAGAGGACAACAGTGGAGAATAACAACACCAGGACTAAAACACACTCAGACAAAAAGGCAAAAGTCTTGCTCACTCACACACAAAAACAGAGAAGCAGACAAACACAAGCTCACACAGTCACACATGTGCAACCCGTCAATCGTCATGGCCACAGACATTAAGATTGACACAAAAGTGCTCGGCCTCTATTTCACATACACAACATCACCAAGAACTGCAAATTCCTGACCACTCCCATACGCCGGGACTTCACTGACCAAACTGCTGGCTTTCAATTAGCCAGCCACAGCTATGTGCCTCGCCTTCCTCTCCACCCTCTTCCGCTACTTTCCCTCTTCCCCTCCCACACCCAGAGCACGGCTGCTGTTAAGGATGGAGGGAGCGGTGGAGAGTGCATAAAAGAGTAAAGGATAAAAAGAAAAAAATCAATGGCAAATTAGCCGAGAGAGGGTTAGAGTGTGAGAGAAAATGAAAAGTGAGAATGAAGATACGAGTAGAGAATATGGAGTGCGGGAAGAATGAGGAGGGAAGAAGAATGGATAGAATATGGATGAAATGGAGTGGTGAATGAATTGCTGGCATGTTGGGGGAGGAAGTCACATTAGCAGACTGTCAGTAACAAACAACACATGTCACTATCATACCCGCAGACGCATAACAAAGCACACATTAAGCACAGTATGCACACATATGATTAGCATAGCCTAGAGATGAGGAGAAAACAGAAAACAGATCCCAAACCAAACCCAAAACACTCAAAAACAATGGTCCAATTCACCCAACAACGTCCCTACAGTGTCTCAGACTCCAGCTGCTGCTGGGAAGCCTGGGCACGACAACAGTGAAGGGAACTGGTTTGGTACTGGTCATGGAAGACAGAGAGGAGGGAGGAGGGAGAAACAGTAACCGGGTGGAGTGTTTGCATTCGTCTTTTACGACAGCAAGTCTGGCTACAAAGCAGTCCAAGTCTGTTCACTGCCAGGACACACTTAACACACACACACACACACTCCCAGGGCCCTCTCATGTGACAAAATGTGTCTGTGTACTCCGGTCAAGGTGCCAACATGCTGATGTCATTATTGAGGTGGTTGCTCTAGAGTTTCAACAGTCGACCAACTCGCCCTTATAGCTGGAACATTGCAAACTCCCCCCCCTTCCCGGCAGCTTATGCATTCAATTATTCACTGACAATAGAGACTGTTTCAGCTCTGCTTGCATGGAAAACTATGCGAGTGCTCGTCCACATGTGCTTGTGTGTGCGAGCGTGTGTCCAAATGACTTTGCAGCCAGCTGTTCTCGCACAAAGGCAGTGTGTCTCAATGCAGCTGGGTCCCAGAACACACAGGGCGGAGTCAGAGCAGAAAGTGCTAAAGAGAGAAATAATATGCATGTGTCTGCGTCTCCTAAATCATGTTTTATGTACATGCAGGAGGTGACGGAATATGCATGTGTATGAAACAGAGTGCATACAAGTGAATCAGTGCATAGTTGCTCCGCGTGTGCACTTTGCACCTGCAAGTGCATTCGTTTTTTGGCTGCTGGCCCTAAGGACAGCAACAGAGGAGAGAATTTCAAGCTATAAAACAAATTGTTTAGAGCTACGAGAGAGCACTGGGAGCTTAGAGTATGCCAAGCAGTGATCACTTCTGCAATTTATAGGCATACTAAAGCTTGATGGCTCTTACACGGCTGTGCACAGTCAGCCTAATACACCGGGTCTGCATTATCATATAGTAGCAGAGTGAGAGCTGGGAGAAGCAGCAGGCAGGCAAACCAAACTGCAGAATCATTTGACGGCAACGTATAGGTGGTAATAACAGGAAGTGTGTGAGCACCTGTGCATGAGTGCTAGTATATCTACTGTATGACTGTGTGTGGTCTCCCAGCGTATAACTAATAGGCCTGGAGAGTATAGATTTATGAAACGCTGTGTACAGGTTCCAGAGCAGCCTCATAAATAACTGTGTGGGCTGGGGAAAAAAAGGTATACATTGAACTTGCAGGGTAGTTTATTATGAGTAACAACAGCGCAAAAACACTCATAACAGCAGGACCCCCTCCTGTTCCTCTTCCATCTCACCTCTAAGCGGGGGGCAACAAACTAGGCTGTGTTCAAAATATTTCTATGTTCAGATATAATGAACTGGATTGGACTCTGACTTGTAGAGTTGAATCTCAAAGAAGCACAACAAAACATATTCTACTCTTCAAGGATCCAAGCAGACCTTAAAAGGATGAAGTCTGTTTGAGCTGTGTGATGACAATAAAGCCCCTTTCACACATGCACTGCAACTTATCTAGAAATTACCCAGAGGAGCTGTATGTGAGAACGCAAATGTCCGAATGAGTTAGACTGGACATAAATGGAACTGACCCTGCCAGCTCCTGGGTGTACTGTCCAATTGAGAACCATGTGTAAATAGAGCATCATTTCTATCATGCAGCTGGTGTGAAACTGAAAGAAAACAAACGACCAATGGTGAAGAAGAAGGGTAATTTACATGAAGACACCAACGAAACTAAACTAACTGGAGAGATGACGAGATTTGGAAACTTCTGTCGGTGAGGGCCGACGGCGAAATCTTCAGAAAAATGAAAGGAACAGCAAGAGGCTTTATGACCAACTTACGAACCGGCTACATCCTGCCTCCTGCACGCTCTAACCAGGCACAAACCCTCACTTAAACCAAGCAGAGTATTTCCAGTAAGTGAGAATTTGTCTGACACAGACAATCTCCTGTTGTTGCCACATGTGTGAAAGGGCAACTCCGGTCCTGATTGTCTGGACAGTGTCCGGAGTTCATATGAGAAAACAGTGTAATTGTATTCTCGAGCAGTTCTGGCATATTTCTGTATGTTTCACAGCTCTAAAATGAAGAAAACACGATCCATGGCTTCTGATGATAAAGGAGACAGAGAAGGGACAAGACTTGTTGCAAAGCAGTTTCCTTTTCCAATCAAACCGTAATGAAGAAACCTTAATGAGAGTAATTGGCAGACTGGACTGTCTGGGGGCTGCAAAGGCAATTACTGAATTAAGAAACATACACACACAGCAATACTGTAACCTCATCAGTGAACTGGCTCAGTCCATGTTGTGCAATGCAGGCCTGGAACACAGCCACTGACGACTATACAAGTTGATACTATATTATTAAGTGATTAGCCAGCTTTTCCTCTCAGCAAGAAGCCCATACAGAGAAAGGAGATGAGGGTTTAGGAAAAGAACGAGCAGAAGCAGGTCTTTCTAAGCCCCTGATCAAAGACTGCTGTGATCTCTCTCAATGAGAGCACTCTGCTGGTGCATCCCTAAGTGGGGAGATAGAGTAAAGGGGATTTAATCACATTAAAAGATACACATGAAGAAAAAAGGCACTGATATGACATTGTAATCTACTCTGTGCTGGGATTTTTCACATGTCCCTATGGCCAGTTCTTTCTCTAACACATCAAATTACTGTTTGAAGAGAAGTGTTAGTCTGTGAACGGAAGTTGGCTGTGTCACTTATCGCTTACGCTGATAGGGCTGGGCGGAGCATGTGGCACATTTTCTCTTAAAAAAAAAAAAGAAAAAACAAACTCATTTGACTCTTCCAAGAATCTCAGTGTGTGCGTGTGCGAGTGTCATGGTGACTGACAGCTCTCAGTATGGCATGTTACCTCACACCTCAGGCAAATGTGGGTGAGGATGGGAGGCGAGGGGAGGAGTAGGAGTAGGACACAAATCTCTGCTGTGTCCAGACTGGCCAGCTCAAATGTTTGCAGTCTTGTTCACATCTTTGCCTGTGACTGGCCAATAGTATCACATGACTGGTTGTGTAATATACTTATTTAAAAGCACCAAGGAGGAGTAGCACCTCGAATTTCGTTGTATGCTTTTTACAATGACAATAA